>JAPMLY010000007.1:382500-562500 GCA_026401115.1 Tetraselmis chui
AGGTTGCTGACTCTTGCCATGAGTGGATGCTAGTCAAGGGTTACATTGATAAACTTTGTGGTGATATGAGGCGTTTGTTGATTTATGCATGGTAGTTCCGGCCCCCGTAACCAACTTTGTTGGATTAAGGGTAGCACTAATTAAGACGCAGCGTGAAGGTGAATTATGTTTCATTGTCTAGCAAAAATGCACGTAAGCTTGAAGACTAACGGGACATGCATCCATATCGTTTCGTCATATTGGACATAAATATCGACTTGTACAACATTGTTGTGTGGGTTATGTTTCAGTTCTCATGACCTTTGAACAACCGGTGGCTTAACCGTAAGTTTTATAGTTCGATTCACCACACATTCGAGTCATTGGTTACAAAATTCCCAAGACGTCCTTGCTACCCAACATCCGGAATGACGCGATTAATTCACTGATTGGACTTACGCAAGGCTCGCTGAGTTACACCGACTATACTCAGCATATCAACGGTTTTCTACGGAGGTCCGACATCATGTTTCAGCATTTCCACTGCGTTCGCTTCATCAATGGGTTGGCGAATTTTTAGCTTCAAACTCATGCCAAGTCTTACCGTTCACAATCTAAGGAGTGCAACGTGCCGCTTATGGAGTTGCAAAGTTCTATAAATGACCTCGTGACTACAATTTGCCTCATCTAGGTCGTGCAAGAAGCTGGCCTCCTCCAACTGACAACCCATGAGGTGGTCGACTCACCAAAAAGCGCCCTCTCGGCAATCCTCTCGACGATGAGGGGTCCAAGCTCTTTCAACGTGGTGAAGGATATGGTCAAGGTCGGGGCCGTGGTACTCGAGGAGGTAAAGGACGACTTGCTTCAAAGCCTTGCCGGATTGATTTCAACGCCATCGATGGAGCCCTCACTCGTCAAAAGCGTAATCGACACTAGGAGGAAAGACTTTGCTTTTAGAGTCACAAAAAGGCGACTTTGCCATCCACTACCCGGAGTCGAAGGTCAAGGAGTCGGTCGACACGCGCAACAAGCATAGATAATGGTTGCATGGCTGCTCTTCGAATGAGGTGCGGCAGCTCACTACATCTTTCTGCCATCTTGAGACATTTGTTAGCGACCTTCTGCCATCTTTCTGCCATTTGTTAACATGGTTAGCCTCGACACCTCCATGCAGTTGCAGTTGCGCCACACGCATACCGAGTAGCAAGACGTCATCGCCGGAGCAAGCGGAGAAACAATCTTAGACATGTAGCAATCATACATTCGATTGATTGGAACTTGTTGATTATGCTTTCGAGCATGTGCACGCACAATTCGACTTGTCTTTGGAGGGTCATGCCGACGACGGGGATCTTAAATTGTACAATGATTTAACTCATTGTCCGCCGAGTGACTCGGACATGGAGCAAAACTTAAGTAGAAAGGGGGTGTTTACGAATCCACCCTTAAAGCTCGCTAATCCAATTGCACACCATATCGAAAGTTGTAGGCATAGAACTCCAACATCTACGACGGTCGTGTTTGTTTTACTAAAGTGGGCTATGGTCAACTAGCTCAATCGACATTAGAAGTTGTACAAGGAGTTTTGTGCGTGGGATACTTGTTTACTAGCTAGTCGGCAGACGACTCGATTAAGCAAGAGGTCGTGGGACATGCTCCATGGCCAATGCATTGTGGTTAGTCGACATTGTGCAATCTTATAATTCAGCATCGGCTACATCTCCTACCGTACTTATTGAACATCCATCGGTACATGTACCTGTATACGAGTCTACGGAGTCCATCGCTACGTTGCGACAATTTTCTCCGGACGCTCCTGCCTTATTGACGGACCTCGCCGAAGCTCGCATGATGATTCGTACCGAGAAAGACGTGAAAGCTCATGATGGTGGACTATGGACTTCTAGGGTTGTCGATTGCGCTGCGGCGCATGATTTCGTGTCAAGAGACTTTGTACGGCACTTTTCACTCTAGACTCGTAAGTTTAAGGTCAAGAGCCTACATCGACTCGCTAACGGACAATGTGTGACGTCTTCGACAGTTTGCGACATCTCTTTCGAGTTAGCTCGACACGGCTGTCAACGGACTTTATACGTTTTGAGTGTTTTATGCGTTGTCGATCTTGTGCTCGGTTTACCATGGTTGGATGACGAGCATGCTTTCGTATTGTTCGGCACGACACGTGTTATCACTCCCATGGATAGCGCAACAGTGGAGGCTCACATAGAGGAACGACGACTTGAGTGTCTCCTAATGTCGCCCGACTAGGTTCATAAGCTCATGCGAAAGACGCGTCGAGACACTGGACGTAATGTTGAGTTCGTGATTAACATCACGCCATCACAAGAGCAACCGGCAGAATTTCAGACATGAGAGGCGCTTACTGCAGAGCAACGTAGCAACTTCCGGACGTTGCTCTACAACGACTTCCCGAAGTTAGGGCATCCTTTTGGAGTCGCCTCCTATTAGCCGCCAGTAGGATCATGCCATCAAAAGAAGTGGCCCGATGAAACGTCAACGTCTTCATAATTTGTCACATGTAGAGAGCGCGAAGCTAAACCGACAGCTCAAAGACGCAATGGAGGTTGGCTTAATTCGTCCGAGTTGCAGTGAATTCGGCTCGCCATTTATTTTTGCTCGAAAAGTTGATGGCTTACTTCGCATGTGCATTGACTACAGTGGCCTTATTGAGGTTACGCGTAAGGACGCTTACCCATTTTCGCGTGTGGACGACACTCTCGATGAGCCGATTAGCCGAAAGATACGAATTTTTGCACTCATCTCGACTTAGCGTCTAAATTCTGGCAGATTCGTGTTCGTGAGGATGACGTCCGCAAAACAACCTTTCACATGCTTGATAGTTGTTAAATGGAGTGGGTCGTCATGCCGTTCGGATTGTGCAATGCTTAAGCCAAGTTTTAGTTGATGGTGATTGATATTCTACGGGAGTTCACTACACAGAATCGTTAGTGTCTACGTAGACGACGTTTGTCTCTACAATCGCACGCTAGACGAGCAGTTTGAGCATCTTCGTCTCGAGCTCCAGCGTTTCAATGAAGTCGGCAAGCAGTGCATGGCGCCATTCTTGATAGGGGGCGAAGCGAGTGGTGACGCGGACACCTTGAAAAAGTTCGCGATGGATTAGAGGGTATTTCTTGAGGAAGGTCTTGAAGCGAGCGTGAGCGATGGAGTCTGCTAACAACGATTTGGCGGAAGATGAAGGTTTCTTGATGCCAGTTCCAAGTATGGTCCTCAAGTTTTCCGTCGATGATTACAATTAATCGATTAGTAGCCGCGAGACCATGCTGGTGGTTCAGTTGATCGTCGCGAAGGATATTGGACGATGGGGGAGATGTCGACAACTTCATGAGTTAATAGCGCTAGCTGCATGCATCGGCGCACCCCTCATCAAGATCCGCTACATGGGCGATTGGTCGAATACCAATGACGTCGTCATTGGAAACTACATCGACCCTACCATGAGCGCAACACCGGTCGCTTGGTTGTTCTTCGGATGGTTAGTCGCCACACCCCCGGCTCAGTAGCCTACGCCAAACTTTGGCCGCTCTTAGATGGCATAATTTGACTCCCATCCGCCAATGAAACTAATATATTGGAAAATATTGGGGTTTAACGGTTGGTTAACGTACCATGTTGAGCCCGCCAAAGGCAACGCGTGGGGACAAAGCGTCACAAGCGCATTAAATGTCCGCGGCGGACGCCAACATGGTATACCTCTACAAAAGCTCCTCTAGCTGGTGGCAGCCACCTTCTGCCTTTGCGCTTGCCCAATCGGCTCGCGCAACTCACCCACCCCTCCTTAATCAAGCGCTGAATAGAAAAAACAGCAAGGTGTTTTTGTGCCTGTTCATTCAAAATGAAAGCAATATATCATCTTTGGCATAATCTGACTCCCAGTCGCTAAACTACTGAAAAGGAACAATAAATATGAAAATTTCGTACAAGAAAAAGCAGTGGAGGCCACCAAGCAAAACAATAAATAAATATACACTGAAAAATAAAATGTGCTTTTTGGCCTATGTGGGACTTCGGAGGGACACACGCCGCTTTCCGCTTGATGATCACGTGTGCGGTACGCCGCTATGGTTTTTTGCTCCGCACCCTCCCCCCAGATATCTGCCGACCGTACCTTGCTACTGCAGATAGGGCCGTTCGTGCATCAGCAGTTTATCGAATCATGGGCGTTTCTTTGGACGCACAAACATTCGATCAACTGAATTGTGCTAAACGACAGCTCTCCCTCCCTGCGGAGTTTGGGGGGCTTAATGTACCGTCCCTCGAGCTCGACGCCGAACCTGCTCACTACGCTTCATTCACTGCGACCCTCGCCAACCTGATTACTGATTACGAGTCCGAGTCGCTAGGTCCTTTGCACGGTCTCATCCGACAGGAACTACTGAATGTTGCCACTTCTACTTTACCGTGGGCGGTCCAATTGCGCAATTCGTACGACTCTATCTCCACTATGGGCGGGTTTTCGGAATCGGAGCTTGTGGTGTTGACTAACACAGTGAACCAAAACCTTTCTGATTATGCCGGGCCCGATGTCGAGTTGGTAGTATCTACGGTCAACAATGCGGTGGCACCCGCTACCCAAGTGACTAGCCTACAACTTCCGACTCCCGATGCTCTCACTCGCTTGGGAGATTCTGGGGGCCACATTCAACGGGGCATTTCGCGCATTCTTCGTGCCCGGGCCTACCTTGACCTCTTGGCGTTCTGCAGACCTTCCCCACCGGATTATATGAGGGTGATTTCGGGTACGGGTCGCGGGGCTTTGGCTCTCTTTTTCGCTTCACATGAGTCCAGTTTCAAGGTGCCATCCGATTGCTATACGATGGCAGCCCACCGGGTGCTTGGCTTGACTGCGGAGCGCGCCGCTCATGTTCGCAAATGCCCTCGGTGCAATGAGGCCCCTTCAGAATCTCGCGGGTATGGATCTTCGTCGACTGTATCGAGTATCTTTATGTCGGGTGAGCGCTCAACAACCGCTATGCTCATGGACCATATCCCCCGGTGCCCGTGCTCTTGGTATATCATTCAACTCCACGACCGTATTGCCCACGTGCTTGAAGAGTTCATGCTTGAAGCGGGGGCTACTAAGGGCCAGGACTTGCGGTTGGAGGTCCGCCGTATTCGGTCGGGAGCTTCACGTGATCGTCATGGGGATGTGGTTTGGTTGGACTTCATGGCTCCGCACCGTCATCTTGTTGTTGATGTGACGGTTACAAGTGCTCGCACGAACACCAACGTTCCTCGTATAGGTGCTCGCCTTCCACTTCTTGGCAGCCTTGCATTGGGAGCTCAGCAAGGCAAACTGGATGCGGACCTCCGCACTTCCGCTTTGCTTGGCACGCCTTCGGTTCAGTCGGTCCATGACTACTACCCCTTTGCCATGGAGGATGGGGGCCGGTTGGCGCCGATGGCGGCTGAGTTGGTCGATCGCTTGGCTATTTTGGTGGCTGTTCGTCGCTTCCCTGGCATGGGGGCCGCTGACTCTCGTTCCTTGCGCTGTGAAAGTTATGTCCGTATGCAACATTTTGTTCGTCGATCTACTTCTCTTCCGTTTCGGCGTTTTCTGGGGGTTGTGCGACGAGAATTCATGCAACGTCTTTCTGCTGCTCTTCATGGCACTCTGGGTTCTTATCTCCGCGACGCTTTTCAGGAGGGCAGTGCTGATGCTCTGGCATGCCTTCCTGTTCCTCGGGCTTATGTGTAGGGTTTTCCGTCTTTTCTGCTTCTTTTTGCGTGGCGGCGGTGGCTTACGCTGCTTTTTCTTGTAAACAAATTGTTAACTTACGAGAAACTTACCCCGACTCCCCCTGCCTTGTACAGAAGGCATCTCTGTATACCTGCTGTACTGTGGATAGAACTGCAGCGAGGAGGAGCGGGCACGTATCCTGCTTTTGTCGTTGCCGGACGCCGCCAGCACTCCGCCATCAGCACAGACAATAAACCGGCGCACAGCTTCGTCAGACGACACACCGCAACCAATACAACGTACCTGACGCACGTTCCCGCAAGTAGAGAAAGCCCTCACCCACCCATTTCGTATTCAGGTGAGCAGCACAATGTTAACAGTTATCTCTGGTTAGCACTTGTGTTCCGATTCTAGTGCTATTCGACGTATCGGCGTCGTTCCGGCGTTCTCAACCCGAAACAGTCTGCCAACAGCGCCGCGCTGGTTCTCGGTGCCGGTGCCCTTCGCCGCCATATCGACGACGGTTCAAAAAGTCAGCATCAGCACACTTTCCTGTTAAGTCATAGAAACTAGGTAGATATTGCGGGCACGTGAGGGTGCTTTGCGCCCACCCGCGGCTTCGCTCTTCTCCAAGACCAGTCAAGTGCTTAAGACTAACCCTTGTTTTTATTCTGTGCTATGTCGTGTCATGCCTTCTTCGCGTCTTCACAGCTATTGAGGGCGGTCACCCTGTCATCTTGTTGTCGTTTTATGTTTTTGACTTATGAAACCGAGGCTAACCCAATACGGACGCTGCCACTAGCGCCCTTGTGTGGCGCTTCATATGCGTATTCTCCGTTTACAAGCACGCCCCCTTCCGCTCGCAGTAAATAACGAGATGTGGTGGTAGCACTACCTGCCACTGCCTTCCCCCTGTGGCCCTTTCCTCGTTATGGTTGAATTTCGTATGAGAGGCAGTGTATGTGTTTTCCGACACTCCTGTGTGGTTTTTTTCGTCGTCATTTTCCGTGGAATTTTGTGTCACCCTCGCCGGTCGCTGTCGAGTCGGCTGATGTTTATTTCGCCAAGAATTCTTATTGCTTAACACTTGCGAACATGCCTGTGACTATGCGCGTGGGCGACTCAGCTATGGGGCCTGTATTTCGAGCGTAGCCTGGGCGATTTGGATCGTGCTCAACCGCTGATGGGTATTTTCTGTGTGCGTAGATTGAAAACAGGGTCGATTAATATGGGTGAGGAGTCTGTTCAGCAACAGCCGGCCGCGGCCTCTAGCTTTGACGAGACGCTGGAGTGGATCCGGGAGAACAAGCTTAAGGCAGTGGGCTCCATCTGGGCTACCGGCGTGTCCGGCTCCCTGGCGTACCAGTGGACCAAGAACATCCCCACCAGCATGAAGCTCATCCACTCGCGCGTCTACGCTCAGGCGATTACCTTGGGTGCGCTCGGACTGGCCGCCGTCGTGGAGACGCACGGCCACCTAACGAAGGACTCCTCAGAGGAGTGAACTCCCCACCCCATTCGCATATATCATTTCTGCCCCCTTATCTGCGCGAGCAGCCTAATTTTCAAGGGCTGATTAGACTGTAACCGTTTTAGAAGATGTATCCATCGCCTCAGTGCTTTTCTCCATTGCGTCATATGGCACTCTTCATGTGAATTGCGCAAGAGTCAGGCATTATGGGACAGACCGTGGATGTTTCCCCTCTTGAAAGGCAATGGGGCCTGCGTCTATTGAGGGCGATGGCAGCCAATTCTAAACTCGATACACAGATCTTGCGTGACCTGCTGACGAAGGCCACCTGTCCTCCCATTAATGAAGCCCCTGCCTCTCCCAAGATGCGGATGCCCCCCAGAGAAATCGGAGTAGAAGGTAAGTGTTTGCCCCACCGTCTGTACCTCGCCTGTATTCCAATACATTCGATCTGGCAAAAGGTTAGGTTTTGAGATCTCCGTCATCCTAAAGCGCTTTGCAATCACCAGCACGCTTCAAAATGCCCTGAGTGATAGCTACCCACCGGGAAAAGGAAACACTTTGTCAGGACTGGATCTACCAGGCGTGAGGGGGGAATCTGGAACGAATTTGATGTGTTGTGAAAGTGGTGCACGTCTTCAGCGCATCATTGGTGGTAGAGATGCTGCATATGCTGTATATTGCACTACTACGCCATTATGCAATCGTCCTAAACTGGTTTGAATTGCATGCTTGAACGTGAGGCTTGTGCGTTTATGTGTGTGCGTGTGGGTTGGTGGGTGTCGAGGGGAATTCAGTACATACTGACTTACATATATCACATTTTCGTTGGAGCATTGGTTCGCATCTGTCTTGCATGTAGCTCTCTTCCCTATAGGCTAGTCGTCACACAAAGTATCCTAACTGAGTCGCCTTGTATGAAATAGACAAAGCAAAGTTTCCGGTGTTTTGGTTTGTTACCATACAGGCGGATTGCGTCTTGCATCTCCAATTGATAGGGAGACCGATCAGTGCGCACACAAAACACGGCTCTGTTTCACAACCACGAGGTTTCGACACATGCTTGTTAGGGTGCCAGTGTTGTTGTTCACATTCAGGTTTTTTCACAGATGTGCCTGTCTGTCACTTTTTAAATGCATTAGCGCTTTGACATCGTGTGCATATTCTGTATCTGTGTTGAAATGGCGCGGAGCAAGGGGAACCGCACACTGCAAGTGAATCAGGGGGGAGCAATAGTGGTGCATAGTATGTAAAGCAAGAGTGATCTAGTGGCGAATGAACGAACATGCGCACATTCACTGCGTTTCACCGCGCGTTGAGGGACGTGCATGCGAGGGGATGACCCTGCAACCCATCACTACACTGGTAACTTGGGATTCTAATAATGTGCCACGCATTGAATCTCACGACAGTCTTTGACGGTTGGGATACATGCGATGGTTGTCGTACTTTCCGCATATGTTTGGTTTTGCCTCCGTGCAGGTTTCGCAAAGCTATGCCGTTGAGCTGCCCTACTTGCATTTTCATTTGTTGTGACTTAATTCATTCAGCTTCCATTGAGATTTATAGCATTTATGGCTGGGATCGCGAAGAAGCACCGCGTATGAAGTCGAGTTGAAGTCGGTGAGTTGCTCTTCTGCTTCTATTTTGCTTTTATTTCTGTTTCTGTCAGTTATGTCCGTATGCAACATTTCATTCGTCGAACTACTTTTGTTTCTTTTCGGCGTTTTTGGGGGGATGTGCGGCGAGAGTTCATCCAACGTCTTTCTGCTCTTCATGGTACTTTGGGTTCCTATCTTCGTGATGCTTTGCAGGAGAGCAGTGCTGACGCTGTGGCATGCCTTCCTCGGGCTTAGGTTTCCCCCTTTTTTCTTCTTTTTGCTAGGTGGCTTATGCTTCTTTTTCTTGCAAGACTGTATTCTTTGATTTGCTTTTATTGGAGTCTTTGTATGCTCCGAGTGCCGCGGGTGGGCGAGGGAACACGGTGCACCAAACGGTGAACGCCCTATGACACGACCGAGAAGCTTACGCGGAGATTACATGTGCAGATTTGATATCATCGTAATATTTTAGGCGTTTATGGCAGACCCCAAAGTGATCAAAATAAAGTGATATTGCAAGTGTATATTAATATCGTTGTCGCGTAGATGCGAGGTGTGTGACTCCTTTTTGCACCTTTCGTGGCAGTGGCTGCAATGAAAATGAAAATACCCCAAACATTGTGAAACAATGGCACGAGTTTCCATTGGGTGATGATCTCATTTATGAACATCGTACACTCCTCCGTAAAAGTCCGGACAGGATTTCGCACCTTCGCGAGTAGAAAATGTAACCATGCGTCGATTTTATTGACAACTCTCGTAAAATCCTAGGCAATGCTTTTGCGCACGAAATGGAATACACCAACAACTAGGATGGGCGAATTCGAGCACTACCGGGCTTGTGTACTTGGGGTTATCGCGCCCGCACCCGTGCGGCACGCTTTTCGAACATTCGCCGTGCTGGTTAGACGAGAAGAGTTACGGGCACACAACGTCGCAAGATAAATGTTGATGCGATGGTCGCGCAAATACAATGCATAGGCGACGGAGGGAGGAGATGTTGGGCATGCCGATGTGGGGGGGACGCACGAAATCGCGTATGTAGACTTACCACCGATATGCGCACAACCCAAGGGCAAGCCGCTTTCGGCCACAATGTTCAAACGATCACAACTTACTCATGTATGGTTGAAACCTTTTATCTATTATAACATGTACCGTTGAACGCGTCGTTTCAATGCGCGTGAAACGCATCTACTCAAGAGTTCAAACACCCACAAATCGATTTGTTATGAATTATCTTAATTCACAAATTATTTCGTCAAAGCTGAGCCGCAGTGCCAAGTAACACCCACCGAATTCGCCTCATGAGGCGATTTGTGCGAAGTCTGTCGATATATGTTTACCAATTCTTCATTCCTACTGACTTCCGAGCCTAATTCCCGACGCGTGGGGCGGGTGTGCCGGTGTGGTTGGCACAAGCACATACCCAAGCATTCCAAACACCACCGTCAACGTGATGCGTCCCTAACGGCCAAGCTAGACCTCGCCTCTCGCCTAAGCCAATCGCCCTCGCATGTTTACGTGCAATGTTTATTCAAACCTTCGTCATGTGCGTTTTTGCTCGCTTGCCTTCCAAAAACATCACCCGTGCCAGCGGCGTGAACTTCCGTGCTCTATTCCCACACCCGCAAACCAAACCTCGTGCATTGAACATGGCACCAACGCCTCCAAACCCCCTCCAAAAAGCCCCAAAAGATTCGGTTACGTGGAACATGGAGAAGTATGCAGCTTGGTATGAGCGCCTGAGCAATGCCCAAGCGTGGCGCTCAAAACGATGTGTGTAGTTCAAACAATTTCCTAGGAGTTTATGGGCTTAATTCGACAAATTCCACCGACAACACCCGCTTTAAGTTGAGGTCTAACCACCCCAGATGACGGCTCACTGCTTCTCGGCTCTCCTAGAGTTGGGTGGTACTCGGGTATCGTCGTGCTTGACGTGGTGAGAGTGGAGCGTGTTCTTGACTAGCTTATGCTTAACATAATGCATGTCCGGGTACTTGTGGAGGAGTGTAGTACCATACGGGGCTCGACGAAACTAAACTTTGGTAGTGACCCGCCCGGTTGAGAGGCGCCACATGCCACCGCACAATTAGCACCGCGCTGGGCATACCCGAAAGGCAAATTGTTTCAAAACGCGTTTCATGCGCTTCACATTACTCTACATTCTGTTGCGGCTCTTGCATCAATAATAAATATAAATAAATAGATGCAAAAATATAAAGGACACTCTTGCGATTTTGTTTCCCCTCCCACTTTCCCTGTCCGTGCTCATCTTGCTCATCTTGTTCTTCTTGTAATCAATTCTCAAAAATATAAAGGAGCCTGTGAATTCCGAAAGGATTCATCAGCTCTGTCCATATGGCATGGCAATGTTTTACGCACCGAGTTCAACGCAGCATGAAATCATTGGGAGCATGTACGGGTACTATTCCAATGATTTAGCAATATAATAATTTTCCGGCCTGATGAAATAGCAGACAGCGCAATTCATTAATAACACTGCTGGTTTTTTTGTTAATTAGATTTACAACTGAGAAAAAAAACGGCCTCCATCTTGGCGGCAATATTTCCGCGGGCGTCACAGATAATCCCGCGCATCGCAGTGCGACTCTTCTCGGTTCGTTGGGGAAGGTAACCCGATCGCAGCTCCAGGCCGAGTATTCTTAATTAACACCCACTGTGTACTGCCTTCCAAGACGTAGAGACAGTGGACTGCCTCGCAATTACCTCGAACGAAGGGAGGTATGTCCGGCACATCGCTAGCAGTAGCGCCACGGTGTCTACTGTGGGCATCGTGTCACGCATGTCGCCACTTCCCACCGGTAACAGAACCACTTCAAGTTACGCGCGGACATATTTCAGTGCTCCTACTCTCCTGACCCCTCTACTATCTTTCCAGGTCAACGTCACAGGGTGAGGTTTCAGCAACAAAATGACCTTACAAGGTGCAGCGCGAGCTATGCGCAGTGGGCTTACGAGCGCGGTGGGACAGTGGCGGTCGCTCGCCACTTCGCAGCGCTGCTCTGTATGCCGACCGTTTTCCAGGCACGTCCGCCGGGAAACAACCTTACACGAGCCCTATGGATACCATGCTAGTGCTTTCTTATTGCAAGTCGGTGTTCTGATGTCCTGTGCTTGGTGCTTTCTTCGCAGTTTCGCGCCTGAGGAGGGCTCTCAAAGCACCGTCGAAAGCCTACCTCCAGAGAAACGGAAAGCGGTACGGGTACACCTTTCAATATTTGCGCAGTACTTTGAGTGTGTACGGAGCGTCGCCCTTCCTTCCTTCCTTCCTTCCTTCCTTCCCTTTGAGAGTGTACAATTGGTTGACGGCGTCAAATGAACTCGCAGCTGGTGAACATGATGCTCTACCGCGCCAAGCAGCGTGGTTTCCTGGAGCTGGATCTTCTCATGGTGCGTGCCCGAGCGACGCTGTCGCGAGTTGTGACGTTCCACCTTCTCTCGAATGACTCTTACTCCTCGCTGCTTGTGATGCCTGACGCACGCGGAACGGGAAACAGGGGAAATATGCAGAGGAAAACATCCCTAAGATGAGCGACCACAAACTTCTCGCCTTCAACGCGCTGCTGCTCGAGGTGCGCACTACTCATAATGTGTGCCTTCTCAGTTTTTTCGTTCCAAATATCGCTGCTTCCTATTCCAAAACAAAATAGTGTTAGTGAGTGGCAGTGGTTGCGTTGCTTGTGGCAGGAAAACCCCGACCTATTCAAGTGGCTTACTGGCCAATTGGAGCCGCCGCCGAATGTTGCAAACAACGAAGCGTTCAAGGTATGTTGGGTCCCTCAGTTCTGCCGATGAGGTGTGATGGTTTTGCGTCTCTCTGCTCGCCTTTCGCCCCTGTGGATTTATGCACCGAATTTGGGGTCGCCCGGTTTTCTCGTAGGATATCCGTGGGGGCATTGCCTCGCAGGTTTCCCACAAAGCGCATAACGCCACAGTGGCAGAGCACGGGAAGGAGTGGGTGCGCGGATGGTCTGATGCCGGAACGGACATGACAGCAAAGTAGGATAACCTTCTCTAATCTCCATGTATTTCGCACGCGTTAGATATCCTCCTTGAAACAGGGGGATTATTAATAGCAACAATGTGGTGGCGGGTTATGCATGGTAAATGTGTTTGCGGCGGCTGGTAACACAGGTAATAAGGCATTGCAGTCGCTCCGATCAGAGCCGTTGAGCATTGGATTGCGGGTTCGGACTATCGACTTCTTCAGCGCACGCAGGCTGTCGTTGTGCTCCGAATGGCATTGCACACGATGTAATTTGTGGACCACGTGGCCTTGCGCTCAAATTTATGGTCAAGAAGTCTGGACGTCAGAAGGGCACTGAGTGAAACTTCGCATTCATGTAGAGCACGGTCTACTTTGTGCGGCCTCAAGATCAATGGGACTGTTATGCGAGTGTTGACCGTTTTCCCATATTGGAAATCATGAGCCCCCAAGCCTTCAAATTAATTGTCCATGCCGAAATTCATTGCCAGCTCACCTCTCCCGTCCGTGAACTTCGAAGACGGGTCGCAAGCAATTATGCTCACGAGACGTAATGAATGAATGGAAAATATTTTGGCTGCCCACAACTACATGTGTTATGAATGACTCACGCAAACCGTTGAGATTAAGGTAAGGCTTTGTCTACAATAAGAACCAAGCACGCATATCACGCAGCCCATACACCATGTTCTAGGACTCATGCTACCACTTGTTAAGGCCGTTTCTGAACTCCAACACCACACCAACCTGTCCTCTTGTCCAGGATGTGATGGGGTCCAAGAAAACAAGGTAGACAGAATAGTTTGAATAAAAAGTAATTTTCTCGTGATTTAGAAATTGAGTAGCGAAAGCGTTTTTTTATAATGTGCTCTCGACCCCGCGATACTTCCGTATTTCTCGACTATGCTGAGGTGCACCCGCAAGTCCGGCTGTAACCCCTTTGTGTCGTCCACACGTTAGACAGCGGACTAAAAATTCAGCTTAATGCCTTAGGTTTGGATGTGACAAGTTCGCCATGCCATAGGTATATCATGGACATTGCAATTCAATGAGTTGAGTACAAAGGACCAAGGCTTTCGTTGAATTTGTAGGTGTGCATGTATCGTCCAAAACCCCTCGCAAGTGAGTTGCCACCATCCTCCCTTCCCACCACCAACACTGGGCATTTATTGTGCGCACATGTCATTACTAAGGCATGGAACGTATCCGTGCTTTGGGTGGGTGCGCGCGCGGCGGGAGGGAAGAAAATGAAATAAGGCACAATTCGGCGATAGCCACGCTAAAGTAACGACTCGATTGAATGTGCGCCAAAGGCGTTCGGCCTCGCCGAGCATGTGATGAGCATACGGGGCCGAAAACTTGACACCGACTCCAAACCGACCACACATAAGGCGAGTCGCGGTGGCCTCGAATACATGGTCTGAATCAAGTTTCAGAAATAGGGCGAAGGCGCATGAGGATGAGTGGTGCCGTGCGTGCACATGGCGGGTTTCGAGGAGTATGGACTCGAGCCGCGGGCAAGTGTCATCTTTCGACTTAAGGAATCGCACCCACATGCAGTTGGTGTGGTGGTCGATAACGAGTAGGCAATAGCGTAGGCCATGAAGGGAGGGGACATTAAGAGGGCCCCAAATATGACGACATATTCATGAGGGGGCGTGCCGGTTTGTGTTAGGCAAATGTGTTGTGTGGCGCAGCACCAACTTTGTGCGGTAGGCAAGAATTGCACGAAACAGTTTTTACACAACCCGGTTTCGCCGGAATCGACGGAACACCGTGGTAATGTTGTGCATGTAGACTTTGCACGTTAAGGTGCCCATAGCGGCGATGCCAAAGGACATGATCACCGTGTGCGGATAGGGCTTTCGCAGTGCACTTGTTTGGCAAACCGCGACCAACGCGACCGCCATGAATGGGGTGACCACGTCCTCCATGGGATCCACGGCCGGCTGCCATAAACGTGGTGATTGGTGGGGCCGCAACAACAAGAGGTGGGAGGTCTCTACATGGGAGCTCCGTTTCCATGTTTTGGCCAAGTGGAGGATGCTGGTCATTATTCGTCGTCCGCTGACATGAGGTAGTTGGTGTCAAAGGCATTGATAACACATTGTTTCGCTTGACCGAACTCGCATGTACTGAAAATGCCACGCAATATGAGGAGTCCCAATGATGGGGGTGAATGCCCGCTGAGCCATTGATCATTCACACGTCTCGTTGTAGGCATCGAAGGATTGACGCATAAAGTGCACGTACTCCGTGAGCAACTAGCCCGGGCGCTAACGGAGCATGAGGTTGTCCAGCAGGGACAAGGAGCGTGCGAAAGAGCGGTTATCGAAGCGTTCACACATGATGTCCCAAGCAGCTGCTCGACAGTCATGACGAGCAGTAGAAATGCATTTGACGGCTTGGTTTGCGCGTTGGTTCTGACTCGCAGCGTGCAGTAACATAGCGTATGCATAGTTTTGCGCTCCCCCGTCTAGCCCAACACCGGATGCCTTGATTGCTAGTTGAGGGATGAGGGGCGCGGCCTTGAGTGACATGAATGTTAGAAACTTCCTTTTATACTTTTTGAAGTCTGTGGTTGGCCCCATTGTGGGGACAGTCATCTTCATGGAGCGATTCGGGGGCTCCTTGTCAAAGCCGGCTTAGTCGTGAACCGCCCGTCCTATGACGAAAGGATCAATTGTTGGGCGACGCCCTCTCGTGTCCACTGCTGCCTCCAAGATGAGCATGAGCGAACTCATGACCGGGGAAGTGACGTTGGTCACATGGATGCGGCGAATATCTAGGATGAACTTGTGGCCCACCGCACATGGGAGGGGGGCCACCAAGGTGCTAGTGGGTCTGGCTAGCATTAAGTTATGGGTCATGATGCCCGAGCTGTGGGAGGGGTGGTGGTGGACTGGGGGTGGCAGCTGAAGTGGAGTCGTAGCATGCACATGGTGCGGGGTGTCGCGAAGTGCGTCACGCTTGCGCTGAGTGGCAGCCTCATTTGCATGTGTCTCCATTCACGCGTTGATGAGTGCCATCTGCTCTAGGACGAGCGCGATAGCATCCGGGGGGGTAAGGTGGTGACTTGATTGTTGTGGTGAGAAATGTGCGCATGATCACCGTCGGGGGTGGTGTCATGTGTTTCCGTTGAGTGAAGCTTCGGCGTCATTGCGAACGGCGGCGCTTAAATGTAGGGACATGCATTGGTAAGATCCACTAGCAACACCCGTGCCTAACACTGGTTCCCGAGAGACGGCATGTTGCCCAACGGCCCCCCGCTTGATGCCCCGGGGCGTCTCAAATTACCTTTTTTGTATCCTCCACCTAGTGTTGGGCACGAGTTGCTGCCACGGCTAGAACAAGTGTAGCGTTGCGCGGGCGGCTGTGTTGCTAATGAGGAAAAATATTATATTAATAGGTTGTCGTGCACCAAGTGTATGCGTATTCACCCACTACTTCCCCCCCCCCCCCCCCCCCCCCCCCCCCCCCCCCCCCCCCCCCCCCCCGTTTTCTCTAGCTTGGGCATGTATGCATAATGTCCACACACGACGAGTTCGTCGGTGTGGTTGGCTGACTGACGTCCTTGGGTAGCTGACTGAGATGGGGTGTTGCGGTGGTTTCAAAACGGAGTTTATAGTGGCGGTATCGCCGACTACAGGGTATAAGTACTATGTATCTATAAGAACTTGCCTTCCGCGGGAGATTTGTCGATCGCAGCTCGCCGAAAATAGTTGTCGCGCGTTAGTGACTTGAGGCGGGGGCGCATAACATGTTGAACCGTGCATACACGTTCAGTATGGAAGGTAACCAACGCATACGTAGTTACAATCACAATCACGCAAATAGGACAGTCGCCACCGAGACAACCAGCCCGAGGCTTGGTGTCGGGACAAGGGAAGTGAGGAGTTGCAGCCTGACGACATCTCAACATTGAATGAAACAAAGTATCGGTGTGTCTTGTCTTGACACATACTAATGATATGTAGAATAGCTTACAATAGCTATGCAACTAATAACCATAGGGTATTACAAGAAGACTCGTCGAGGCCGAGGCTGTGGAAATTACAAGAAGACTCGTGGAGGCGAAGGTCGGCTTCTTCGAACACTAGCCGAATGGATTTCAGCGCCATGGCAAGAATTTTTACCCCTCAATGGCGCAAACGACACCAAGAGGAGGGACTTTGCTTCAAGTGCCACACGAAGGGGCATTGTGTCTTCCAATGCTTGGAGCTAAAGGGTAAGGACCCGGTCGACGCGCCAAACAAGCGTAAATGATGGTGGCACAGCTCCTCTGCGGACGAGTTATAGGAGCTAGCTACATAGTTTTGCCGTCCTTAGACATTGTTAGCGAAATACGTGATGGGAACAACTTCGACACCTCCATCGACTTATGTTGCGGCACTTGCGAAGTAAGTAGCATGTCGTCATCGTCAGAGCAAGTAGCGAGACGGTCGTAGATATGTATGAACCGCACGTTTGGTTGATTGGAAACTGGTTGACTATGTTTTCGAGTCGCTGCACGCACGAATTGACTTCACTTTGGAAGGTTGTGCATGCGATGAGGGTCTAAAGTCACACGGTGACTCACCTCATTGTTTGCCGAGTGACTATGTCTTGGAGAGAGAATTGAGTGGGGAGCGTTGTTTTTCAATCCTCCATGGGAGTCGGCAAAGCATATTGCAAGCCATTTCGAGAGTTGTAGTCGTACATCTCCAACATGCAGGATATCAGTGTTTAGGGTTTGTCCTACCTATGTTGGTTAAGTTTCACGACCTCGCTCGACACTTGAAAGCGTACCAAGATTTTCTTTTCATGATACAAATGTTTACTTGCCGTTAAGTGGACGACCCGACCAAGCAAGAGGCCGTGGCGCTTGCTCCATGGATATTTCAGTTGTGGTTTGTCACTGTTGATTGCGAATTTTACGATTCATCGTTACGCTATGATAATTTTCCCCGGACGCTGCCGCCTTATTGACTGACCTCACCGAAGCTCGCCCGTTGATTCGAACCGACTTGAGCGTGGACAACAAACTCATGCACTCCTAGAAGCCAGACGTGGACGAGCTCATGATGGTGGACATCAAATTTCTGGATTATATTCGACTGCGCGGCGACACTTGACTTCATATCATTGGACTTCGTACGAGGCTTTTCGCTTGATACGCACACGTCCAAGGTAAAGACTACACATCGGCTCGCTAATGGACAACGTGTGATGTCTTCGAAAGCTTGCGCGATTAGTTCCGAGCTGGCCCGATACGCGTTCAAACGGAATTTTACGTCTTACGTGATTTACGCGCTGTTGATTTGATGCTCAATTTACCATGGCTGGATGACAATTAAGCTTCATTACAATTCGGCGCGACGCGTGTTTTCACCTGAATGATGGAGTGTCGCAGTGTGTCGCAGAATGGATGATATCGCTTAGTGGCCTTCTTGCCAATAAGATCTAGTCCACGACATTAATACGCCCCCCTTGCCCCCCCCGGACTCACCCCGGACCTCAGCCCGTCTCCGAAACCAATGCGGGAGGTAGGGGTATGATCTTAGACCATTACGAGAGCCCTATCACCTTGTACGAGAACCACGCGAGTGCAAGTGGAAGCTAGCTAGGCATGCCTATTCATGCCTACCGCAGTGGAGAAAGGTGTGTTAGCACTAGCATCTTGGTGCCTAGGGCTTATGTACAAGGTGGCTATTTGTCATCATAGTACTTAGTGACATGCTATTAGCGGTATTCTATTCCCTATTAGTGGCGGTCGGCCAGCCCTGCCGGTGCCTTCGCCGGCTGCCATCTCTCTCTTCCCACTTCTCTAGTCACCACAGCCGGCCCCCTTGTGAGGCCGGCACGACCTACGTGTAACTATACGTTCCCGATTACGACAAGGTGACAAAACCTTTTCATCATCCCTTTGTTTAATTATAATCTATTGTTAAACACTAACTGTCAAAGATCTTTAATCTCTCTCGCTCTCTCTCTCGTCTCTCGTCTCTCGTCTCTCGTCTCTCTCTCTCTCTCTCTCTCTCTCTCTCTCTCTCTCTCTCTCTCTCTCTCTCTCTCTCTCTCTCTCTCTCTCTTCTCTCTCTCTTCTCTCTCTCTCTCTCTCTCTCTCTCTCTCTCTCTCTCTCTCTCTCTCTCTCTCTCTCTCTCTCTCTCTCTCTCTCTCTCTCACTCTCTCTCTCTCTCTCTCTCTCTCTCTCTCTCTCTCTCTCTCTCTCTACTATCTATCTGCACTTCCACATGCAGTGATAATAGCAAGCAAGAACATAATTGTGTGAGCAATTAGCTTTCAGAAAGCAAGCTGCCACATAACAACGGCTGAGAATTCCATCGTAAATCTGCATTTGACGGAACCTCGCCATCCCAAAATATTGGAACCGTGGCATAAGCTACGAAGTCTATTCTCCGACTTATTAACGGATCCACTTCATTTTGGGCTCCGTTGGGGTACACGAATGACATCGTTCCCACAAACGGCTGCAAGTCCCGCAGGTAACGAGCTTGCCGAATGCTCAACATACTGTATGGATGCATGAGGACATGTCGCTCTGTGTCGCGATCTATAACGACGAGGAACTTAAAGCAATCCTTCACGGTATCACCTCAAATGCCTTTCCGATTCATATACGGCCAAAGCCTCCAAATCGTAGGCAAAGTAAGTGTTGCCGCCCTCAGCTGGATTTAGCTTACACGCCTAGTAAGATATTGGCTGAAGTCCGTCTCCTTGGTCTTGCAATAGGATTGATGCTACCCCACTGACGAAGTAAATGTAACTCCGGTGAGCATTGCGTCCGAGCTGACCACCGGAAGGATAAGACATGTTCCGGAAATGAGCCTCAACTTGAGAGTCCCAAAGGCCTCCAAGCATACGGGCGTCAACGTCATATGTTGTGGTTGGGACATCTGCAATAAGTTTGTCAATGGAGCCGTAAGGTCGCTGAAAAGATGAATGAACTTGGCGTAGAAATTGCAGAATTGCACGAAACTACGAAACTCCTTTTACGTCGTAGGCACTGTCTAGTTTGCATCAACCTCGACTTTCTGAACCGAAAGATATTTTTTTTCACTAGACACAATGTAGCCCAAGTCCCCCATGTCATGAAGACCAAAGAAGCGTTGGTCAAGATACGACGCAACTTCAAGCCCTCCTCTTGGAAACACTGAAGCACAAAACGCAAGTGCTCCAAGTGTTTGTCCATCGTGCGACTGTAGACAAATACGTGTTCTAGGTAGATAGTAACGAATTTGAGTAAAACGTCGCATAGGATGACATTCATCATCCGCAAAAACGATTAAAAAATATAGAATAATTTTGTAATAAAGAAAAGAATGTCATAGGATGTCATTCATCATCCGCAAAAACGAAAAAAATATAGAATAATTTTGTAATAAAGAAAAGAATATCTACAAAAATAGAGCCACTTGTCAAGAAATGCAAAATGAGACTGCTGCTCGACCAGTCGACCCTCACGATGCACGGCCCGCTCACACCGAACCGGGGTGCCGACCGGCCTAGGCCGATCGGCGTTCGAGAGGGGCGACGGGCCAGCCTAATCTAGCTCTCGCGTGACTTCGGTCTTGTCGGAGAAAAGAGGGGAAAGGCTAGCGAAAAAATTCTCCACACGCGATCGTTTGTCGATCCCACTGTCGCATCCCGTAAGCCCCGCCCCAAGATCGTAGCCGCTCCTCCCGTCGCGACTTGCCTCCTAGTCGAGGTCCCCCGTCCCCTGGAGAGCAGATAAGGAGGGGGGGGGGGGACGACTACCACACAGAAAAAGCTAGTGCTCCTGCCGCTGCGCTGAAAAGTTTCCTAGCCATTTCCCCGCCTTTTTCCTGTCTAGTACCCGGGCACCTATCTAAAAAAGCAGCCAACGGCCGTATTCTCAGCCCACTGGTCGCGCGTCCGTCGAGCACCCCCGGTCCGAGTGCGAGCTTCCGCGCTGACCCGGGCTTGCACTCTCTAGTATTAGGTGTGCATGTCTATAGTGCGTAACGGTGGGGTATGGCATGGTCACCGTTGCCGGATCCAAAAAGGACGCGGAGATACGGACATCGCAAAACCTCCGTGTATGATTTTCCGGCGGCGGCTGATCCTCATGATAGTTGCCGCCGGAGTCGGCCGGACCACGCCGCTCCTCCCGTCGCGACAATCGTCCTCTCTGATAGTGTCGTGTTGCCCCCCGTTGGGTCGGCTCGACCGCAACATGCTAGTCGGCAAGCAGCGAGGGCCCTTCCCCGGCGCCGCTTCCAATTTATCCGCCGCCAACTCCAACACCCTCCACCTACCGCAAATCCACCGGTATCCTTTGCGCCAAAAAGAATCACAGATCTGCCCCTGCCTCTTTACTATCATGCGAGTATGCGAGAGTATTTAGTCGCGACATAACATATCGGAGAGGCCGAGCGGGAGATCTTGGTGTCGGTGTATGGATATTCTTATGGCGGAGAGTTAGCGGAGATTATTAATGGCGGAGAACCGCAATAGCGGCGATGATATGTAGTGTATGGTGTGTTCCAAGCAATTTCCTAGATTTTATGGAGCAAATTACAAGAAGCACTACATGTGGAAGGTGGGGTTCATCTTGAGCCGTCACCCGCCTACATACCAAGATCGGACTCACTGGGTTCGAACCCGCGACTTGTTGCATATATATTAGGCATGCGCTTTACCGAGGCGTCGGACAAGAATGGATGTCGCTGAATGGCAATCTTGCCAGCCGCCACTAAATTATAATTACAATATTACCACGCCCCCCTCGGACTCTCCCCGGACCGTTGTCCGCCCCCGAAACCAATGTGGAAAGTGGGGTTCGTCTTGGGCCGTCACACGCCTACATACCAAAATTGGACTCACCGAGTTTCGGACCCGTGATTTGCTGCGTATTAGACGTGCGCCTTACCGCCGCGTTTGTGAAGGATGGTTGCCGCTTAGTGGTAATCTTGCCACTAAGTTTTAATCACGACACTACGTCAAGAAAGTGGACAGAGAATATTTAATCCTCCGCTACTTCATTCCAATAGTCGGTGTTGATCGTCGATTCGTTGTGATTTATCGATGAAAAGGATTATGTCAACTCATTCCGTTTTGCTTGGCACGCCCTCAGTTCAGTCGGCCCATGACTACTACCCCTTCTCTCCGGCGGATGGGGGCCGGTTGGCGCCCATGGTGGTTGAGTTGGTCGATTGCTTGGCTATTTTGGTGGCAGTTTGTGGCTTCCTTGGCATGGGTGATGCTGACTCTCGCTCATTGCGTTTTGAAAGTCATGTGACGAGTACAGTCCTGCAACAGTACATTGCAGGACATTGTACAGGTACTCGTTACGGATATCAAATCGTGCTTTTCCACAGGATGGACGTATACTCGTGGGTACGTCGCTACTGCAATATTGTAATGGTGCTGATGCTACAGTACGACCAGTACCTCCCGGTACGTACAGATATGCATAATTAATCTAACCAGCCAGATGACGCGCCAGAGCGAGCTCTCCAATGCAGAAGAAGCCGCGTCGTGAGACCCAATGCTAGGCAGGCCGCGTCTCGAGGCGGATGACGACGGTTGAGCAGCACCAACGCCTGACACGTAAGCGTAGCTTGCAGGCGTGATTAGTCTGGGCTGAAACCTATTTAAGCCCAGTGCAGTAGAGGGAGGTGACAGAACCTTTTAACAATTCCTTTGTTCACTTACACTAACTACTGCCCAAGTACAGCAGTGAGACATCTCTCATCACTTGCCTCTCGACAACATCAATTGCCATCTTGCAACAACAGAACTAGACAGACTAGAACAGATTTGTGCTAGCGTTTAGCTTTCAGAGGCTAACCGCCACACTGGTTTCGGAGCTCTTAGGTCGACGCACGCTTTCGTTGCTCGTTGATCTGCTCGACGTTGTTTGCTTGAGTTAAGATGGCTTCTCTCGGAGCAGGACATTACGTGGTTTTGGTAATTCACGTCGGAGGAACTAAATCGTCGGATTTGAAGTTGGTGTTTCAGCGTGAGCCTCGTTCTGGTAGAACTTGGTTCCCTGCTGGCTCTATCTTACCTAACGAAGAGCCTGTCGACGCTGCTATTCGCGAGTTACACGAGGAGACCGGTCTTGTTCTGACATCGGATGATTTGACGCTGTTGAGTGGTGAACCTGTTAACGTTACACTACCTCAAGGACGACAGCTTGTTTACGTGTACTCGGCGTCTATTCCTGTCCTGTTTGCTACGAGCAACTTACGTACACCTGCTCAGGTCGAGCAGGCTGTTTTGGAACAGTCGACAGTTAATCCGGATGGCACTTACGTCGTCCCGGAATCCATCAACATTGACGGTCTGACACTTACGCCCGCACAGACAGGGTTACTTCGTGCTAAGAAGCACAAGAGTGAATTACTTCACTTTGGTTACGTGGCTCAGTGGGAATCTTTCTATCGAGCAATGACACAACATGTTCCAGTCATGCATGAAGACACGTCTATCCCGAGACAGTTACATATGTACCCCCGGTTTCCGACGGTCGACTCTGGTTCTGTCTGGCTACTGATTGTTGGACACATCAACCGAATGACTGGAGTGGGACCTACAGATTTACGAATGGGAACGCCCATGCCTACCCACAATTTTGCTGGACTATCTGTGACTCTCACGGAGACTCAGCGTAAGGCTGCTATTACTTCACCGTACCAGGATGGTCGGATACCTAATGTATTGGAGGATTGGCTTGAAGCGCAGCCCCAGCGTTTTATAATGCTTGGAATTGCGGCTAACTCGTACAATGCAGTGTTCTGGGTTACTTCACAGTTTTCTGGACACCTTGGTGGGTGGTGGTTGAACCGGAAAAATCAGCCTCCAATTCCATCTACGTACAACGAACTTGTTGAGGAGATACGCAAGTCGACGTTTCTTCCGAACATTCAGGACGACGCGATTAACGCTTTGATGAACTTTACGCAGAACAACACGATGAGTTACGCAATCTACACTAAACAGTACAACGACTACTTACGTCGGTCTCGTCAAAACCTGACAGCTGAGGTGCAGTGTGTGCGCTTCATTAATGGCATGGCAAATGATGCGCTCAAGAAACTGGCTAAGTCACACCGAGCTCAACTAGGATACCAGACTACGCTAGTGGAGCTGCAAAACTTTTTGAATAATGTCGTGACAGATTCGCCGGAACTGGGCAATGCGAGGTCTGCTGCTGGACCATCTGCCCAGCCTACACGCAAGCGCAACATTGAGGACCCTCTTGAGGAAGCCTCTAACGTCTGGAAACGTAACAAGGGTGGCCGTGGACGTGGCCGCGGACGTGGACGTGGAGGTGGCAACAATGGTGGACGCGGTCAGACATCTGGTCGTGAAGATTTTAATTCGCTTGCAAACGCGATGACAGCTGAGGAGCGCAAGCGACACATGGACGAGGGACTCTGCTTCAAGTGCCACAAGAAGGGACATCGTTTGTTCCAATGCCCGGAGTTCAAAGGCAAGGCACCGATGCAACCTAAGAAGCAATGATGGTGGCAAGGCTGTTCTACAAATGAACTGGAGCAGCCGGCTACATCTACTGTTCATTCTGAGACACTGTTAGCGGCAGAGGTCGTCGATACACCTTCGGCATCTCCATCGACTACAGTTGCGACACCTGTAACGCAAGTAGCATGTCGTCGTCGTCAGATTAAGCAGAGACAGAGTCGTAAACCTGTAACCAGACGTTCAGTTGATTGGAAACTGGTTGACTCAGTCTTTGACCCTCTGCATGCACGATTCAACTTCACGTTGGAAGGATGTGCTGATGATGAAGGTCTAAACTCGCACGGTGACTTACCTCACTGTTCGCCGAGTGACTCGATTCTAGACAGAGATTTGACAGGAGAACGGGTGTTCATCAACCCACCCTGGGAGTTAGCTGAGCAGATTGCACAGCATTTTGAGGATTGTCGTCGAACATCTCCGACATCTACGATGGCTGTATTTGTACTACCGAAGTGGGCGAAATTTACTCAGGTGACTAAGCACTGGAAACTTTATCAGGAATTCCCAGCAAGAACACAGCTTTTTACACGTCAGTCACTGGAGAATCCAGCGCAACAGGAGGTGGTTGCTCCAGCTCCTTGGCCTGTACAGCTGTGGCTAGTCGACGCAGAATGTGCGTTTAACGACTCTTCAGAACCTACAGCACCTGATCAACCCGACTCGGTGCCTGTACCAACAGACGACTCGGAACAGTCCATCGCTACGCTGCAACAATTTTCTTCGCCAGCTACAGCACTACTGACTAACCTCACGGAAGCTCGCCCGTTGATTCGAACTGAGCTGACTGTGAAAACTCCTGATGGCGGACACCACATTTCTGGATTAGTGGACTGCGCAGCGACGCTTGACTTTGTGTCAGAGGACTTTGTACGACGCTTTGCTTTACAGACTCGGAAGTCCGCGAGTAAGACTCCAGTTCGACTCGCTAACGGACAACGAGTGACTTCTACGACAGTCTGTGACGTCACTTTTGAGCTGGCTCGACACGAGTTTCAACGGACTTTCTACGTCTTACGTGATTTACGTACATCTGATTTAATCCTGGGTTTACCATGGCTTGATGACGAACATGCCTCTTTACAATTTGGTACAACCAGAATTTTTACACTGATGGACGGTACAGCTGTGGAGACTACACTCGAGGAACGCCGCCCTGTGTGTCTACTTCTGTCGTCTACGAAAGTTCAGAAGCTGATGCGCAAGACGCGCCGCAGTAGGGGACGTCATGCTGATTTTTACGTCATTGAACTTACGTCAGCTGCCGAACAATCAACGGACTTTCACACTGGAGAGGAACTAACGGCAGAACAACGTGACAACTTCCGGTCGTTACTTTTTGAAGACTTCCCGGAGCTACTGCAACCTGTCGACTCTCCGCCAGTAAGCCGACAGTGGGATCACCCCATTGACACAACTGGCCCGATGCGACGTCAACGTCTGAACAGATTGTCACCCGCAGAGCGCGCTGAGCTTAATCGACAGCTCAAGGACGCGGTGGAAGCTGGTTTGATACGCCCCAGCTACAGTGAGTTCGGCTCGCCAATTCTTTTTGTGCGAAAGGCTGATGGCTCGCTACGCCTGTGCATTGACTACCGCGGTCTTAACGAAGTTACGCGTAAAGATGCTTACCCGCTACCGCGTGTGGATGACACACTGGACGAACTTAAGGACGCGAATTTTTACACACACCTCGACCTCGCTTCTGGATTCTGGCAAGTTCGAGTGCGTGATCAGGACGTTCATAAGACGGCTTTTCAGACCCCTGATGGCTTAATGGAATGGGTCGCCATGCCGTTTGGACTGTGCAACGCACCAGCTACATTTCAGAGGATGATGAACGACATTCTTCGCGACTTTTTACACAAGTTCGTGACAGTCTACCTGGATGACGTCTGTATCTACAGTCGAACTCTGGAAGAGCACCTGGAACACTTGCGTCTAGTGCTACAGCGATTCAAGGAGGAAGGGCTAAGATTACGCCTTAAGAAATGCTTCTTCGGATTGCAAGAAATGGAGTATTTGGGCTATACTGTGTCAGCCGGGAAAATTTCGGTTTCCACAAAGAAAGTCGAGGCCGTTGCAGACTGGCCAGTGCCCAAGACGCAGAAGGAGGTTCGCAGTTTCGTACAGTTCTGCAACTTCTATGCGAGATTTATACACCATTTTAGCGACCTTACGGCTCCATTGACGGACTTACTGCGGAAGTCCCAGCCACAGAAGGTTACGCTGACGCCTGCCTGTTTGGAAGCCTTCGAGACTCTCAAGTTACGGCTCATTTCCGCGCCATGCCTGATCCTTCCGGAGGTCAGCTCGGACGCGACGTTCACCGTGGCTACAGATGCTTCAACAGTGGGGATTGCAGCAGTCCTGTTGCAAGACCAAGGAGGCGGTCTTCAACCAGTCTCTTACTGGGCGCGTAAGCTGAATCCAGCTGAGCGTGGTAACACTTACTCTGCGTACGACTTAGAAGCTTTGGCCGTATGCGAAGCTGTCAAGCATTGGAGGTGCTATCTTGAAGGCTGTTCTAAGTTCCTTGTCGTAACAGACCACGACACACTGCGACATCTGCTCAGGCAACCGAACAACAGGCTGAACAAGCGGCAAGCAAGATACCTGCGGGATTTGCAACCGTTTGTGGGCTCGATGACACTTGCATATCGCAAGGGAGCTCTGAACGAAGCCGACCCGTTAAGCCGGCGTCCAGACTTCGTACCTCAGGCCACAGTACCCTTATTTTGGGATGGCGAGGTTCCGTCAGATCGAGAATTACGACGGAAGTCCCAGCTGCTGTTTGAAGACGCACAGTTAAATTCACTGACTGTTAACGCGTTGCAGCTGAGCCCTGAGTTCGCTGATCTCATTCGCGAGGGGTTCTCACGAAATTCGTTTTATGGGGGCGATGGTGAATGGACAAGAGACAGCCGGATAGAAGCCAGAGATGGGTACTTTTGGCGTCTCAATCGCCTCTGTATTCCACAGAACTCTGAGCTCCGACTGAGATTGATAACAGAGCTGCACGAAAGTTCGTCAGCCGGTCACAGAGGAGTTGCTAGCACTCTTGCTAAAGCACTCGACAGATTCTGGTGGAAACGAATCCGCCAAGATGTGAAAGATTTTTGTGAACGCTGCGTCGTGTGCCGACGAGCAAAGATTCGACCGCAGATGGCCGCGACTCTTTACCCACTGCCTGTTCCACCCAAACCGTGGCACACAGTTGGTCTTGACTACCTGACACACTTGCCTGAGAGCAACGGCTTTAACAGTGTGCTGATTGTAGTAGACCATCTAACTCGAATGGCCCATTTTCTGCCATGCACAGAGTCGATTACTGCCGAAGAAACTGCAACTTTGTTTTTACAGGGAGTCTACCGTTTACATGGACTGCCCCGTGTGCTGATCAGCGACCGCGATCCGAAATTTGTCAGCGCCTTCTGGCAGACATTGTGGAGACGCCTTGGAACGCGACTGAACATGTCTACCAGCCGACACCCAGAAACAGACGGACTGACAGAGCGCGTGAACAGCACGTTTCAGCAGCTTCTTCGTTGCTTCTGTTGCTATGATGGCTCTGATTGGACGACACTTTTACCGCAAGTGGAGTTTGCGTACAACGCTTCACGTGCACTCGGAATTGAGCACACGCCGTTCGAAGCTAACTTTGGCTTTTCTCCTGAGGAGCCTCTTGACCTACTCTTCAGCATGCGACCATCAATTCCAATTTCGCAAGACGCAACAGAACGGTTGAGATTGTTACAGGAAGTACACAGCTTGGTACGCTCAGTGTTACAGCTACATAAGGACGAGATGCAAGCACGCACAAAACCGTCTACAGCGCCACACTTCGCTAAGGGAGACAAGGTGTCAGTCGTCACAACAAATCTTTTTCTGCGAGGACAACCAAACAGGAAACTCAGGGACAGACAGCTAGGCCCTTTTTCAGTGGAGGAGCAGATTGGAAAACACAGTTACAGATTGAAACTACCAGCGACAGTACGCTTACATCCTGTGTTCCATGTTAACAACTTACGACCCTGCTCTACCGCTCTGCTACGACAAGCTGTTCCAGTAACTGTACCTGAAGGAGACGATGAGGAGTTTGACGTCTCGCACATCTCTGCTGTGTGCATCAAGTCGCTACCTGGACGACGAGGCAAATATTTGCTCTTCATGACGCACTTCAGTGATGACGACATTCCACCTGTCTGGCACCGTTTGAATGAGGTGCATCGAACAACTGCGTTACAAGAATTCTTGGAGACGCCCCAATGGCGCAAGTTCGCCAAGACTCAGGCGTACATTGACTTCATGCACGCTCACCCAGCGCGCATTCCTGAGTCCCAGTAACTGCTTCAGTAAAGGAGCCAAGAACCACGGAGGTCTGCCTCGCGGCGGCCTCGTTGATCTGTCAAGAGGGGGAGGGTACGAGTGTGACGAGTACAGTCCTGCAACAGTACATTGCAGGACATTGTACAGGTACTCGTTACGGATATCAAATCGTGCTTTTCCACAGGATGGACGTATACTCGTGGGTACGTCGCTACTGCAATATTGTAATGGTGCTGATGCTACAGTACGACCAGTACCTCCCGGTACGTACAGATATGCATAATTAATCTAACCAGCCAGATGACGCGCCAGAGCGAGCTCTCCAATGCAGAAGAAGCCGCGTCGTGAGACCCAATGCTAGGCAGGCCGCGTCTCGAGGCGGATGACGACGGTTGAGCAGCACCAACGCCTGACACGTAAGCGTAGCTTGCAGGCGTGATTAGTCTGGGCTGAAACCTATTTAAGCCCAGTGCAGTAGAGGGAGGTGACAGAACCTTTTAACAATTCCTTTGTTCACTTACACTAACTACTGCCCAAGTACAGCAGTGAGACATCTCTCATCACTTGCCTCTCGACAACATCAATTGCCATCTTGCAACAACAGAACTAGACAGACTAGAACAGATTTGTGCTAGCGTTTAGCTTTCAGAGGCTAACCGCCACAGTCATGTCCGCATGCAACATTATCTTTGTCGATCTACGTACGTCCCGTTCCGACGTTTTTAAGGGGATGTGCGGCGAGAATTCATGCAACGGCTACTTTTTGCTGCTCTTCATGGTACTTTGGGTTCCTACCTTCGCGACGCTTTGCAAGAGGGCAGTGCTGATGCTGTGGCATGCCCTCATGTTCCGCTGGCTTAGGCATGTGGGGTTTTTCTCCTCCTTAATGCTCGGAGGTTTCCACTGCCTTTTCTTGTAAAGACTATCTGTTGTGTCAGTAATTGATTGAAAAATTAGCGATAGTTACTAAGCATTACAGCATTCCTGTAATCCAACTTGATTACTAAGCATTACTGCATGTACTTTACAGCTAGGCAGTGCCTTCCAGGATGAAGCGCCCAAAATAGCGATGATAATTGTAGGGTGGCGGTTCATTTGAGGTTCCTGTCATCGTCGTCATTGAGGTTCCTGTCGGCGTCATCACGGTACCTCACCTGCAGCTACCCGTACCTTGTAAGGATAGTGATGATGCCGGACGACGATCGCAGAGCAGGGCACGCGATCCGCACCGACAAATGACATGCTGAAACGGCCGTATCGCGCTATCGATATTTATTTATTAGAGCTATCGCTTTCAGTAGCGCCCTGCTACGACCATTGTAAAATATCAGAATCAGAATATAGCGACATATGAAAAAGTGAAAAAGTATCATCGGCGGAATAAGCAGGACAGGAAAAAACACTAATATTTTCCATAGAAATAATACCTACCCAGTGACTTCTACCCGTGCAGATAACTTTGTTAATATAATATAGTTTCAAACGCGCCGATATTATAATCCGCCACCGACGCTCAATCTACGTCAATGTGGTAGAACCCTATATTTAGTATTTTTTATGTTTATTTTGCGCAGGGTTAATGTACCTATGATTCCCGTGCAAATGCAGAACCTGTCTGTGTGGATTGGATGCGTGTACATAGAATTACACATCACAGATGAGTAAATTAGAATAACTTCGTATCACAAAACGCAATGGAGGCCACTAAGCAAAACGAGGAAAAGAGGAAAAACACAAGCCCGAGGAACAGGAAGGTATGCCATAGCGCCACCACTACCCTCTTGCAAAGCGTCGCGGAGATAGGTACCCAGAGTGCCATGAAGAGTAGCAAAAAGACGTTGCATGAATTCACGTCCCACATCCCCCCAAAAACGCCAAAAAGGAACATAAGTAGATCGACGAACGAAATGTTGCAAACGGACATAACTTTCAGAGCGCAAGGAGCGAGTGAATCATCACAGACGTGTACCGGTCGGGATGTGTGTTATTAAAACTATTGATTTGATTACAAGAATAACAACATGGGCACGGACAAGGAAAAAGGGAGGGGAAACAAAAGGGCAAGAGTGACAAGAGGATCACGGAATCCAAAGCACGGCAAAAGGAAGCACAACATTGTGCACAAACCTAGATTAAACTAAGGAAAATCCTAGGCAACGCCGATAATGCAACACGTGGAGGCGGTAAGCTGCGCCTCACGCGCCGGTCGAGGAAGCACGGGGACGCTTGCCGCCCATGGCGCGAATGAAGAGCGCCATGGCAGTAGAATGTATCCCAACTGAGGAAGAAGTGGTCTCCACACCATTTTCGGCGGCGGAGAAACCGCGCAAGATGTTGTCCGCGTGAGCAACATGGACGGCGAGAGAGACCTTTCAACTCCAGGAGGCCAACAACTTGCCCACATGCACCCCTTTTTTAGAGGCGGCTTCATGCTTTGCCAGCTCCGTCAAGAAAGCCGTGGCGTGGCCGCCGAGAGTTCCAAATTCCGCTACTGCAAAGGGAATGAAGCGGATGTCGGGGGGACTCCTCAACCCCTTCGAGTTAATATATATATACACATAGACATTACAAATTTATTGTATTTGTACCTTACGTATTTGTACCTTACGTATTTGACCTCTTGGTGTTCTGCAGACCTTCCCCACCGGACTATATGAGGGTGATTTCGAGTACGGGTCGCGGGGCTTTGGCTCTCTTTTTCGCTTCACATGAGTCCAGTTTCAAGGTGCCATCCGATTGCTAAACGATGGCAGCCCACCGAGTGCTTGGCTTGACTGCGGAGCGCGCCGCTCATGTTCGAAAATGCCCTCGGTGCAATGAGGCCCCTTCAGAATCTCGCGGGTATGGATCTTCGTCGACGGTATCGAGCATCTTTATGTCGGGTGAGCGCTCAACAACCGCTATGCTCATGGACCATATCCCCCGGTGCCCGTGCTCTTGGTATATCATTCATCTCCACGACCGTATTGTCCACGTCCTTGAAGAGTTCATGCTTGAAGCGGGGGCTACTAAGGGCCGGGACTTGCGGTTGGAGGTCCGCCGTATTCGCTCGGGAGCTTCACGTGATCGTCATGGGGATGTGGTTTGGTTGGACTTCATGGCTCCGCACCGTCATCTTGTTGTTGATGTGACGGTTACAAGTGCTCGCACGAGCACCAACGTTCCTCGTATAGGTGCTCGCCTTCCACTCCCTGGCAGCCTTGCATTGGGAGCTCAGCAAGGCAAACTTGATGCGGACCTCCGCACTTCCGCTTTGCTTGGCACGCCTTCGGTTCAGTCGGTCCATGACTACTACCCCTTCGCCATAGAGGATGGGGGCCGGTTGGCGCCTATGGCGGCTGAGTTGGTCGATCGCTTGGCTATTTTGGTGGCTGTTCGTCGCTTCCCTGGCATGGGGGCCGCTGACTCTCGTTCCTTGCGCTATGACAGTTATGTCCGTATGCAGCATTTTGTTCGTCGATCTACTTTTCTTCCGTTTCGGCGTTTTCTGGGGGATGTGCGACGAGAATTCATGCAACGTCTTTCTGCTGCTCTTCATGGCACTCTGGGTTCTTATCTCCGCGACGCTTTTCAGGAGGGCAGTGCTGGTACTGTGGCATGCCTTCCTGTTCCTCGGGCTTAGGTTTTTTCCTCCTTTTTTTTTTTTTTTGCTTATTGGTGGCCTCCACTGCTTTTTCTTGTAAGAATTTTTTATTTGTACCTTACGTTGTACCTTACATTGTATGTATGTTTGTTTATGTTTTTAAGTATCGCCGTTATAGTACCCGTAGTTTGTCATTACCGCAGAACCACGCGAGACTACCTGTAATTCCCATCACCGTAACAGTAATCGCTGGCAATATTCTACCAGCACCCGTACCCCTTCCGCCACGCGACCGCTGCACACCCCTCATCAGCAACTCATCAACAAAGCCGATCGTTCCCCAGCTCCCACGACCGCCCTCCTCAAGTAACAGTATCTTCACTGAAAAAACACGCCGGAACGTCCCTCCGTCCACTAACGCCTATCGACCCCCCCCCCCTTTCCTTGTTTACTGGAGGTATGGCCAGCGCCCCCACCGGCTGCGCGCGCGCCACAGGCCTGCGCCCGGGAGTCACGATCCGGCCGTCTACCCTCCGCCGATCGCTGTTTTTATTGACGAGGCCGTCACACGCCACCCGCGTTGCCAGGTTCCGCTTACCCCCCGCCCCTCCTCTACCTCCCCATCACTTTCTTCATACCACGAACGCTATGTCAGGTCGTCGTTGTTAGAAACCTAGTGAAGCTGTGCACATATACCTGAAGCTTTTGGCTATTTCGCCTTAGTCACTACGTGCACTCGTTGGCATGGGCCCGTCCAAGAATATAATCAACCCTACCGAAAAATTCCCACTTCCCTCTTTACGCTCTCTGCGCTGTGCCCTCCATTGCCTAGTTCTGTGTAACGGGTGCCACTAGCCTACCCCGGTTCCGTCGTCCGAGTATTGAGTGCTCCCGCGCGGCTTTCTTCAGGGTCTCCGGCGTCAAAGTCGCCTCGTGCTGCGTCGCCTCGTCGCCGCGGCACCCACCCTCTCCCGCAAGAAACCTGCGCCTGGGCGCGGTGGGACGGAACGTGGGAAACGAAAAGACGGCCAAACTGCTGAATAGCTTCGAGGTAACTTCGGCGAGCAGCCTGGCCCCGTCGACCCAACCCGGCCCAAACCTGCGGTGCTGTTGTCTGTCGTGACGGCCGAACCGCTTTCATTGGCGACGGTTGAGGTAATATGCGGGTCGGGGAGATGAGGCGTGCTGGTGATGGCATGAGAGAACTGCAGACCATCTTGAGGGTGTTCTGCTGGGTGTAGCCTGCGTGGAGGGTATGGTTGCATCGGTGTCAGGGCTGTGCTGGACGTGGGTGTTTGTGGCACTCTGCTGCGGTGGGACTATCAGAGTCTCAACTGTTTCTGTAGCTTGAGCCCCAATGGCATGCGGTTGCGTGCAGGAATCTGGTAGCGCGCATGTGCATATTGGAGCCGGCCGGCTAGGCCTGGGCCTCGTCATCCCCTCACTGGAGGCCAGCGGGCTGCCCTACGTTATTCTACAGCGCCCTTCCAAAGCATGGAGCAAACTCACCAGCTCCGACGCAGACTTTGTGCAGCTCAACGTTAACGGTGCGCGACCCGTACTAGCGTTGAGTATCAGTTAGGGAGAGAAGTGGAGTGGTGTGGGGTTGAGTTATCACACACGGTGTGGCACGTGATGCTGCAGGCAAGACGTGCAAGCCGCTGAAGTTGGTCACCGACACTGGGATCAGCGAGGATGCATGGGATGTGGAGGAAGCTTTTGGCTGCTCTCTTGAGGGCTGTGGGCACCTGGTGTGTTTCGCCCTTCCGCGTCTCTTGTGCCTGTCTATTATGTCATCAGCTTCAGAACCTCACCGTCGCTCCAATCAACCCTGCCAGGTCCTGTCCAACGACACCCAGACCTGGGACTTTCTGCTCCAAAACGCCAGCTCGTTCAGCTGCTCCCTCGGCAGCGGTGTTGCGTCATGGCTAGGCCCCAAATTGAGTATGCTCCCGGACAAAGAGCTAGAGGAACGCCCCGTGCTGTACGCATGCGAGAACGACTCTGCTGCGGTGAAAGATCTGCAGGTGCGGGGTGGCAACAATACTGCTTGTGTGTGTGTGTGTGTGTGTGTGTGTGTGTGTGTGTGTGTGTGTGTGTGTGTGTGTGTGTGTGTGTGTGTGTGTGTGTGTGCGTGAGTATGTGAATGGTTGAGATTGTGAAATTAAGCATATGTACGTGTGTGCGCGCTCGGAACATAAACTTGTGTAATTAAGCATATGTACGTGTGTGCGCGCTCGGAGCATAAACTTGTGTGTGTGTGTGTGTGTGTGTGTGTGTGTGTGCGTGTTTGTGCGTGTGTGTGCGTGTGTGTGTGTGTGTGTGTGTGTGTGTGTGTGTGTGTGTGTGTGTGTGTGTGCATATGCATTCGTGCGCAGGATGGGGATTCTGTTGTGTAGGGTTTTCGGTGGTGGGTAGGTTGGTCGCGTGGCGGTAATCCGTTGGTTATGCGCTTGCAGGCGCAGCTAGAGGGAAAAGTGGAGGTGGTGCCGTGCATGGTGGATCGTATTTGCGCCGGCCGCGAGATTGAGGGTGGCCCTAACCCCTCAATCACTGTGGAAGCGGAGGACCACGCGGGTAGCATCGTCCTACTTAACCCCCCAGAGGTACAGCCCGCGCCCATGCTTTCCACTCACTCTCCTCTTCTCGACAAATTTCTGGTGATGGTGCCAGGTTGGCACTCTGATTGGGGGACTGGATAGATGGGAATCTGAGTGGATGGAATGATGGTTTCACTTTAGGCGGCGAGCGCCAAGGTGCCGCTGCAGGGGCCAGAGGTGGTTGTGCCGGAGTCAGCCGCAATGGGCGCGTACCTATACAAGCGCAAACTGGTTATGGTGAATGGCATGCATACCACCCTCGCATTCCTTACTCTCGTATGGAACGAAATGCAGCGCGAGATGGGCAGCCCGGGTAATGCCCGCCTCTGCCATCACGATGAACCATCCCTCAGTGTGCGCCATTACACTTTCTATTGGCATTGAAGTTCTTGCATTATCGTAACGTCGCTTATTCATCACTCGCGTGCCCTCGTAGATGAGGTCGCAGGGTTTGCGTGCGAGGATCTCACCCTGAGTACGACCCTTTTTCCGCTATCTGTGCTTGTGCATGTGTTCAACTGTAGCTGATGATTGGTGGCATGGTCCTTGGTCTGACTGAGTGCCTGTCTCTTTCCGGTTTGAATGATCGCAGTGACGCAGTCGACTGCTCCTGATGATGTGTCACACGACATTTGGGCGTGGGCGATGGCGCAGGTCCTGTCTATAATGTGGGAGAATGACGAGAGGTTTATGCAGACTGCGCACGGCGTCGAGGGCAATCAGGTGTGTGCCTGTATGTGTGTCTGTGTGTCGGGGGGGGGGGGGGGGGGGGGGGGGGGGGGGGGGGGGGGGGGGGGTATATGTCGACTAGAATGCCACCGGTAAGCAAGCAGCACCTGACACTGTCGTTAATGCTATGACATATGTGATGTAGGCGCTGGTGGATGACTTCCTGGAGATTGCAAAGTTGAATCAGAGGCGCTTCGCCTCGCTCGACGACACCACTGTAAGTAGGAGTGTTCGTTGCATTACTATTTTGCACGCCACTGAGAGCGCAGAATTCGGTTGTTGTCGTTGAAACTATCAATATCTGGTGTATGACGGTTGAAGTTTTGTGTGTGATGGGCTATTCTGTCGCAGGCACGCGTCCTCGGTGGGGGCGTTTCCAATCGTTACATGGGCAGGCTGGTGCCCATCCAGGAGTGCATGCACGCTGTGCAGGTACGTCCCACTGTCGTTAATGTCGTGGCCATGGCCTCTCGCTCCTCCTGCGCGCGCGCGTGTGTTAGTACGATTTGAAAAAGGGAGGAGGGCGTAAGTCTGGCTTTGCAATACCTGCCGCAGTCCATGTCTGAGGATTGGAAGGAGAATGATGTGATGAAGATGCTGCTGGATACAGCGGGGATCGAGATTGACGACGTCGTGAGCGCTTGCGACAAGTGAGCGTCACAACAGTCCTCCTGTTTTGTGACGTAAATGTGTTTTGAACAAGGGGTCCGTTTGGGGGTGAGTTATTTAGCGTGGTGGCGGTGTTGCTTGCTGTGCCAGGCTGGTCGGCCGCGCGTGGCGGTACTGCCGGCGGGACGAGGTGCTGAGCGCGCTGGAGGAGTCGGGCGAGCTGCTGAAGCTCGCGGGTGGAGCGGTGGTGTTGGAGGCGACCAAAGCAAACCTGAAGAGCTTGGCGATCAGGCTGGACGAGGAGGCGCAGGGGCCGGTGTCGCTGCTCTCCGACAAGGTGCGCCTAGGGTTTCCTTATTTTGTGTTATTAAAGGGTTCCAATTAGAGTCTCACCACGATCAATATTGACGTTTCAAGCATGAGAATTGAAATCGCTGTGCAACCGCAATATGCAGTTGACACAATTCCTTCACCTCCGAAACTTTTATTTTCTGGTTTAGGGTTTAAACCCTTAATCCTATATAAACCCTCTGAAACCCTACAAGTCTGCGAGAGGATGGTACGGTAGCCATTCGCAGTCGGTACTGCTTAACTAACGCCTAAGCAACAAGTTACCCTTATGGCGACGAGGCATGACATTGTTTGGGTGTAACGCGATCGAATTTTGTGGATTCTATTGCAGTACCCTGATTGTGAAACCCTAAACTCGCATATGAACCCTGTTGTGCTGCGCTACGGTGACCAGGTGGCCGTTCTGTTTGACTTTGACGGGACGTTGGCGGACACGGAGGTGGTGGCGATGGAGGTGGCGTACTGGCAGCTGGTGCCGTACATGCCGGGGGTGGAGGCGATGGGGCGGGCTGCACAGCCGCTGACGCCCGTGGCGCGCGACGAGTGGATTGAGGAGAACGCGGGGCAGGCGTTTGAGATGTTGCTGGCGAGGGTGGACCTGGAGCGCAACGCGGCGGGGCTGCCCAGCGTGGCTGAGATGCGGGCGGCGCAGGAGGAGGACCCCGCGGTGCTGGTCAAGGTGGACAGGTGAGGGGCCTGGCTGTTGTGAGTGCGTGCGTGCGTTGATGTTTTTTTTGGGGGGGGGGGGGGGGGGGGGTGGGGGATTGATAAAATTTAGATTGATCCATCGCAATGCAATGCAGTACAGTATATTGGATTTTGTGAGGGGACGCAGTTGGTTTGAGAATACAGTACTTGGCATCGAAGCGTCATTTATCGTTATTTATTTATTTTCTGATGTTGTGTTTTATATTTGGAGATGATGTCTATAGAAATGGGATATACGCATTTTAAGTGAACTAAACATGTTTTTATTTCGGCTGCTAATGCCAGCATCGCACGCGCAATTTAGCATATTGCTAATTTTTATGTGCCAAGGTATTTTACTTTTTGGAGGGTCAGGTGCTTCATATTGCCATCGTGTTGTGCATACATGTAGTTTCATCATGGAAACTCTGCGCGGTTGGCATGTATTTCGGTATTCTTATGCGTGCAGGAAGGAATGTGGATGGAGTACTGGGAAAATGTTATGAAGTGCTGTTTTGGTTGTCATGTGAGGTGCAGTTGTTTTGGTGGTGCTAGGCATTTATCACATGCGCCAGCAATGAAGATATCGTTGAGTCACACGTGTTTTGTGGTGAGACCGGTGCTTGTCAATTGGTGGCACTGGGCTCGTCGTGCCTAAACAGTTTGGACCAAATTCAAGGATGTCAATTTTTTGTCGAATTTTCCGAGCCGTGTATTTTATCTATGGCGCAGCGAGGTGCCTCGACTGTATGTGAGGGAAAGGGGCAGAGAAGCGCAGTGGTTGGGCCGACCGACTGCCATTTTTGCGTCGCAGGTACCGTCAGCGTTTGGGGCTGAGGACCGTTGCAGACATGCGCAACCCGGACGTGTTCTGCACTGAGCTCGAGATCCTGGACCAACAGAAGGAGGACGCCATCCTCGCGCTATCGCGCATGGCGCAGGCCAACGACCACGTCAAGGTAAAGTGGATCTGACAGGCGAAGGGGTACATATCTGAGGGTTGCTTCCATATTTTCCTCAGGGAAAGAAAGGCGTAAATTTATTGTGTTTTCTTGTTCTTATTCTCGTTCCACAAAAATCAAGGGGAGATAGAGTGGGGCCATGCGCTTTAATAATTGGCATCACTTGATGATGAGATGAGTATCTGGCTGTGCGTTGACGGGCGGTCGTGCAATGGTCGCAGGATGCGCTGGAGGGGCTGAGCTACCTCGGCATCCCCTTCGCCATCGCCACCACAAACGGTAAGCCGCGCGTGCCTCTGGCGCTCATGGCCGCGGGACTGTCGGAGTGGTTCAGGTGAGTTGCTGTCTTCGTCATACCTTTCGTGTTTGCTATATCATCCATCCGTCCTTAGTTTCGTTCGTCGGCAGCTAAAGTTTTGGTGTTGTCCCGGGCCTGCCTTCGCTTGCCTGCCCATCCATTCGTTTCACCTGCTTGATTATATGTGTGCGCGTGCTCGCTTGTATAGTTATGTGCGTGCGTGCGTGTGTGTGTGTGTGTGTGTGTTTGTGCGCACGTGTTTGGGTGGGGTTGAGTTTTTAAATCGTTTATAATTTTTTTCCTATGGTCATGGGAGTGGTTTAGTTTGTGTGACTTGTCCTTTCTGCTCCCCCTCCCTCTCATAACATCCTCTTACTCTTCAACAGCAACGACAAGATCCACAGTGGAGAGAGCGATTTCGACACACCCAAATTTAAACCAGAGCCGGACGTGTACCTTCTGGCAGCGGAGTCAGAGGTAAGGCACTGCCAGCCGAGCCGATCTCCTGTTTTTCCCAGTTTGAAAGTAACGTTTCTACGTGCTGTCATTCCCGACCCTCGATTCTCAAGCAAATCCATTTCTCCCAAAATTTATGGACATTAACAAATGGAATTTACTGTACTTTTTAATATTATTGATATATGACGCTGAATGAGATGAAATTAAATGAACCCCCCTCCCTGCCTGCCTGCCCGCGATCAGGCATGAAAAGATAGGCGATTCAGTTATGTTCAGTTCATTTTAGGCTAATAATGCGATGTGACAGTTGCTCCCGTTTGCCATTTTTTTTGGGGGGGGGGGGGGTGCGTTTAGGTCATTGTAGTGATGCTGTCGTAACCAACGAGTATTATGAAGTGAGTCGATGAAGGTTGTTCCTTTCTCTCTGCCCCGTCACCATCAGAACCCTCCTTCACCTGCCTTGGGCACGGCCCTGGCCACTCCTGTTCAAATGATTGTAGGAAGAATATGTTACTAAGAGGGCATGTTAACCAAGACGGGCCACATATCAACTCATCCGCCCACGCCTGTTCTTGTCCTCAGGGCTGCGCCCCCGCGAACTGCATCGCTGTGGAGGACAGCGCCTCGGGCATCGGCGCGGCCTCCAACGCGGGCTGCGGCTTCATCATCGGCTTCGTCGGCAGCAGCTACATCAGCGTCGACATGGAGGAACACCACGCGTGGACGCTGCTGTCGGGGGTGCGCTCCAACACGGGCGTAGGCGCGGACATCGTGATCAGCGACATGGACAACCTTGTGCCGCTGGTAACTTTTTTCCGCAGCCTGGGCGACAAGCAGCGCCCGTTCAGTTTCCCGGACGCGCTGATCGCGCAGCTCAACAACTCGGGCCGCGTTTGGCTGCGGGAGCACTACGAGGAGGCGATGAACTCGGGGGAGCTGATGGACATGCGCATGGTGCAGAGCCAGCGCAACCCGCCCTCCCTTTAGCCCCACCACACCCTCTGCCGCCCTGAGTTACGAGGTGCAGCGTAGGACGGTCTGACCGCGGCAGTCAGTTGGGATGGGCGTTGACGTTGAAGAAGCAGTTACGTAGTAAAGTAGATAGTGCGGGCGCACGCGGACGTGCGCAGCAGGGCATCCTTCAGCCCTCTTCCCTTGTCTCCACCCTTGTTCGTCACACCTGTACGTAGCCAGTAGCTAGCGGGGTCCTGTAATGCGTTGGGCCGTTGAGCGAGGGGCGGGCGGCACATATATGACATCTTTGCCACGTAACCCAACGTGTCGACATCCTTGCAAGCGGCATCGTCAGCCATTCGACCGCATCGATTCCTTTATATTCAAAGCGAGTGAGCGCTGCTGTCCATCGTGGCCTAGAGTCCCATCCGGAGGTGCTGGACTACGGGAAGCCGCCGACTTGCTGTGGCACTTTTTTCGCCGTGCCGAATGAACAGAAGTTGGTTGATTGAACGTTATATGAGAGATACAATTAACAGACACTCTTCAAACAGCCACGACTCTGCATTGGCAACTACAGTATTATTCAACCCGCCTCCCTCCCTCATCCATTACTATGCTCCACGTCCCATCCCGTCTCTGTTAATTATTCTGCCGCGGGAGCTTCCACACGACTACATCGTTTCTCCATCCTTTACCTTCTTAACCTCTTTCGCTTACCTCTTCACGATCCTCCCATTCTAGTTCTTATATTTCTTAGCTGAGCTTGCGCAATGCAGTGTCTTACCCTCCATGGCAATGATTAGGTTGAGGATCGAACCTCCTCCTCCACTCCGGGTCCGTTGAGAGCTTCTCGGCATTGGTGACCCTGCCTCCTCTCCCGGAAGAGTCAGCACCGAAGCCTACCTCTATGCACCCCCCCCCCCCCCCCCCCCCCCTCCTTCACACACATGCAATTCACATACACGCACAAGCACAAATAGCGCCAAGGGTTGGCTCTGCCCTCCTATATTCATATCCCCATGCGCGGACTATAGAAGTAGGGAATCCGCGAAGAGGGGTCGATGGGTAATAACATTATCCCCTAGCCAAGTAGCAAAGCGATCGCGACGAGAATCGCAATACGACGGAGCTTTGGCAGGGATTGATAGGGGAGATCAGAGTGGAGGGCGACAAAATGTATGAGGTTCGTCTTATCTGAGGAGTCAACGAGAGTTTTGTAGGAGCTCGCCATATATTCCTGATCTGTAGGGTAGTCTTGGGATAGGTTGTGCGGATAAGATGAAGATGAATTCCATTGACATGTTGTGCTGCTGAGAATGGCGTTTCAGGCAATGAACGAATGAAGAGATGTCGCAAAAAGTGAGTGCCCACGAAATTCAGAGAATATTTTCCATTCAGGTGCCAATCGTCCATTTTATGTTGGCGATACACGTCGACCGTGGTTCAGTTCCTCCGATCATATGTGCCCATTCGACTACGCAAACGACCATACTATAATTTCGTGATGTATGCACCGCTTGTCACCTCCACGTGTTGCACTTTCAGCGTCGCGTGGGAGTTCTTCGTGTTCTCACGTGTTTTCTCTACTAGGTACAGGTACGTGCACTGTGCGGTGCTTCCCTTTGCCGTGTCTTGGATTCCCTGTCCCTCTCGGCTATCCTAGAGCGGAGCATCCTCCCCCCCTCCCTTTTTAATTCTACGAAGGAAAATATTGCAGCAGCCCAGCGACTATTAGTCAGAACACCACTGAGAGTGAGCGGGTACTCCTTGAGCACCGGCCAATCCCGTCAATATCCATTTACAATATCAGTTTCGCGACAGGTAGCAGCATTCGACTTGACACCACTCGTCCACTGTCGTCGCAACAGTGCATACATCAATATCTCAAATTTTCCTTTTGTTTCTCCTCCCACTCTCCCTGTCCGTGCTCATCTAGTTTTTCTTGTAACCATTCATCAATATTTCAAATAATTAAACTTACAACGACGAGAATTGGACTTTAGTATACTATGCCATAATGTTCTGAGCTCAAGCCAAGCGACGCCCACGACTCGTAGTGTCACTTTCTCAGTGTGAGGTTGCAGTCGCCGACGTCGTAGTTGCAGTCCATATTGTCGCAGGGGGCGTCGCACTTACCATTACCTAGCCAGGCAACCAGGCATCCAGGAGCGCAGTCTATATACGGCGAGCCCTTCTTGCCGTCGTCGCTATCATACCGTTGCGCCTCCTCGTCGCAGTCCCCCATATCGAAACGACACACTTCTTGATTACAAGCTGCGTCGCAGTCACCGTCCCCAAGCCAAACAATCGGACAGCCTGGTGCACATTCGTCGCTACCCACGGAGAAAAGCTCTCCACTGAAGTGAAGCAGAGGGTCCTCGGTGTCACAATCGCCGATATCAAAACGGCAGTCGGCGTTGTTGCAGGCTGGGTCACATTCGCCGTCGCCCAGCCAAGCAGACCGACAACCGGGAGCGCAGTGGTCATGACTCTCGTCCACAGATGCCGCTGGCACAACCGCGTGGTCGCAGTCACCGTCGTCGAAACTACACGAAAGAACGAAACATGGCTCGTCACATACTCCGTCACCGAGCCAGTTTAACGCGCATCCCGGTGCGCACTCCTCGAGCTTCGGTATTCCATGGTCCATAGTTCACGCACGTACACGGGACATGTACAAGGAAGGCAATATTTAGTACTTGGACAAGTCTTCCGTGAAGTTCTCGCAACTCGTGTGGATGACAGATGAGAGAGGGTAAGGGAGAAGCAGGCAGGCGGGGGGTCGACACGTAGAAGCGGTGGGTCTGTAGGGTGTCGGGGTTTATATAAGGTGGGTAGGAGGGCCGTCTTCTCCCTCTGCCAGTAGCCGCCAAAGTCAATTGAGTCCCATATTGAAGACCCTAACCCCTTTTCACGGCCTTATGTGAATACACTCTCACCTTGTAGGAATCAGCAGTGGCGGAGGCCCACTCCATTTTCGTCAGCAGGCAAATGATAATGCTAAGGACTCCCGCGCTTCCCGGTGAAACATTGCCTATCATGGTCAATTTTTTTCTCTACGAGATGTCTTGCTGCCGCACTGCGCTGGTGTTTCGGGTCTGAATGGACTCGAGTGCTCTGAGAGCGGAGGTGCGCCGCGATAGGTTAGGCCTCGGCTACTTGGCATACGGCGCTAGTACTTAATCAAAGCTACTGAGGTATTAAGTACTGGAGTACTGGTACCTCAGGGTTCATCATGACAAACACTGCCAATTTGTAGTCATCTAGCCAATCAATCCCCGGAGGTGACGGCCAATTTATAGACCTCACCATGGTACGGGTCCGGTGTGATGGATAATCCGTACTACATGTCTTTATCTTTACTACAAGCATTTTATTTATAAACATTGTCCTTATTGATTAATGTGAATATCTAGTCAGATTGTTTTAAATCTAGAGGTTTGCAAAACTTACTTACATATGTGACAGAACGCAAACCTGAACGGTAAAGCGTTTTTTTTTTTTTTTTTTTTTGCGCCCCCGGGATATGGGACTGGCAGGGAACCCGCACCGGCACCCTCTACAGGCGGCGTTTTGCAAGCATGACTGAGAGCAAAAGTTCGAAACAAACCTCAACTCATCATCGATCATGCTCCCGGGTAGGCGACGCTCGTGTAAAGCGTTACTGTAAAGCGTTACTGTAAAATCGGCGCGTCTCACCCAGTCCTCGAGGTAACCCTCGAGGACTAAGGAAACGCCTAGCGCAACGCCCCATGCCATGCCCCCAGCAGCACTAGCTAGCGGCAGCCCCTTAATCCGGTGCAACCCCCGAGCACTGGCACTCTCTGCTTTGCGCTCGCCCATCTGGCTCGCGCTCCTCTGGCACCCATCTGGCATCTGGCTCGCCCATCTGGCTCGCCAAGCCTGTGGTGGTCTTTTTACAAAATTATAAGCAAGCTAAAATCTTTGGCAAAACGTGCCCTCGGGTAAACTTCTTATATTAATGCGAATACTTTGATTACAAGGAAAAACAACATCAGCACGGACAGGGAAAATGGGACGGGCAACATAAGAGTGCATATCGCTGGTTAACCTGGACGATGTCTATTAATTGCCTTGGTGGTCTCCGCTGCTCTTTCTTGTAAGAATTTGTTTGTTCAGTTGCCTTACTCATGTTCCGGAGAAGTTCATGGCTCATCACGCGGGGCTAATTAAGGGGAGGGATTTGCGTTTGGAGGTTTACCGAATCCGGTATGGGCTTCCCGAGATCGTCCTCGGGATGTCGTGTGGCTAGTTTTTTCTTATGAGAAGCACTTTGTTGTTGATATTACGGTCACTAGTAGTGCGCGATAAATTCCATCATTCCGATTGTGTGGGCTTCGCAGCCTCCGCTTCCGCTCCCCGGCAGTCTCGCGATGGGGGTTCAACAAGCTAAGCTTGGTGTTGACCTCCGCACTTCGTCCTTCGTTGGCATTCTTTCCGTATAATATGTTCATGACTATTACCCCTTTGCTCTTGAGGACGGGGGTGGGTTGGCTCCTATAGCGGTTGATCTTGTTGATCGCTTGGCGGCCATTTTGGTGGCAGCTAGCTAGACGTTAGCCGAGCACGGGTGCGGCGAACTCTCGCTCTTTACTACGGTCTAAAAGTTATCCCCGCATGAAGGAGTTTGTACGGCGGCGGTCTACATATGTTCCCTTTCGTCGATTTATTGGGGATGTGTGTCGTGACTTCATGCTACGCTTTTCTATGGTTCATCATGGAACGTTAGGTTATGGGCCCTCCGCGTTTGCGACGAGGCTACCGGCCGGAGTTCATGGGATGATGTCCATTAAGGGGGAGTGGTGATATCCCTTAGTGGGTCTGATAATGGACACATCTGTACGTTGGACTCCGGGGGAGTCTTGGCCCTCCACACATAGGTGGTCGCACTGTATGCACGATGCGCGGAATTCATATGCACAATATGTTCCATTCGGGTACCGACTTTTGGGGCGGTACTTGGATAAGGCGTACAGCTCCGTTCCGGGAGGCGTGGGTTCTAACCCCCCTCATGGCATTTCTAACAGGGTTTCTATCTTCGTGGTGCCTTGCATGAGGGTGGTGCAACAATTGTTGCTTGCCTCGGCGCCTGCTGGTGGCGCATCGGCGGCGGCCCCAGAGGTGGGTGCGCTCGCTTGCCCGTCGGCATCCCATCAGCTCCCCGTGGTGGGCGATGGAAACCCCGCAGCCGTGCCAAGCTTGGCACGGTAGGGGGCTCAGACGGCCGATAGTGCAATCCGCGCGATTCAAAGATGTCGGGGAAGCCTTATAGGGAGGGATCTTTTAAAAATAATTCATATACGCTACCGGCGCCAAGATGTACCGCTCGGGCCGTCCGATATGTTTTTTCAAGACTAGATACTACTCAGATACCATGTGTGCCTAGTGACAGTGGGTAGCGGTGGAGTAGTGCACGGTCGCAATGGTCGGATCCAAAAAGCCTGCGGGGTGCAGAAATTATTCAAACCTTCCGTACCGGGTTTCCCGGCGGCGGTTGATCCTCAAGAACACCCCGCTGCCAGACCTCGCCGCTCCTCCCATCGTGACAATCCTCCGCGTTGTTGGTGTCGTGCTGCCCCCTTTCGGCCGGCTCGACGTTAGCATGCTAATCGACGTCAAGCGAGCGCCATACCCTAGCGTTGTTTCCCGGATTTCTACCGCCAGCTCCAACACCCACGCCCCACCGTTGATCCGTCCGTATCCTCCTCGCCACCACAAACTAATGAAGATACATGCCCCACCCCCCCAAATAGGACGGTATTAAAGAGTCCGAGCCCGGATAAGCGCGGAGGCTCGCACATGAAACAAGGGGGCTCGATGGACGCGCAAACGGTGGGTGGAGGGTACGGTCGCAGGCTAATTTTCCATACATGCTTAAGGGTACTAGCTCAGAATAAAGGCGATGAAATGGCCGGGAATTGTTTTTGCGCGGCGCCCGGAACGTTTGCTTTTTCTGTCTAGTTGTCTCGCCCCCCCCCCCCCCCCTCACTTGTCCTCGAGTGGAGGTGACGGGGGACCTTGACTAGGAGGAAAGTTGCGAAAGGAGGAGCGGCTACGACCTTGGGGCGGGGCTTGCGGGATGCGACGGCGGGATCGACGAGCGTGTTGTAAGTAATACCGCATACGTATTAGTTGCAGATAGCTATTGTAAGCTACTCTAGATATGATTAGTACATGTCTAGATCGGACATACCGATAAACTGTTTGACTCGGTACAGAGCTGTCGCTAGGCTACAGCTCTCCCACTTCTGTTGTCCCAACACCACGCATGTAGGCTGGTTGTCGCTGTAACTGTTCCGTTTGCGGGACTGTGACTGTAACTACGTTTGCGTACGTTATCTTCCACACTAACTGTGTTTGCATGGTTCAATAGGTTATGGGCCCCCGCCTCACGTCACTCACCCGCGACAACCTGGTTCGGCGAGCTGCGATCGACAGCTCTCCCGCAGAAGGCAAGTTTCCTTAGACTCCTAGTACTTTCAACCTGTAGTCGGCGGTATCGCCAGTATAAACTGCGATTTTAAAACCCGCCACCACCCCTCTTAAGTCAGCCACCCGACGGAGATAGCCAGCCACCCACACCGACGCACTCGTCGTGTGTGGACAGGGTGCACACAGGTCCAAGCTGGAGAACGGGGGGGTGCACTGTCGGGTGAATACGCATCCACAGGTCGCACGCCAGCCGTAGCTTACCTTTTATTTTTATTTTTATCCTAGCCTAGCGCATCAGCCACCAGCGCAGCGCTCCACCTGTCCTGGCCTTGGCCTCGACTTGTGCCCCACACTGGGTGGAGGATACAGAAAAGGTGCTCTGAGACACCCCGGGGCTACAGGCCGAGGGGTCGGCGGGCATCAGGCCGTCTCTTAGCATACCGCTGTTAGGCACGAGTCCGGCTAGCGGTTTTTACCGCTGCCTGTTTTTTCATTCAGCTCTTTCTTTTTTTTCCCTCTGTCGAAATGGCGCAGAAAAACCCGCCTGTTTCACCTGCTGATTCCCCTGAGTCAGGCTCTCACCAGAGCACCCTCGATCACCCCCCGGATACTCTCGCGCTGCTCGTTGCGCAAGTGGCGAGCATAACAGCTCGTCTCGACTCGCAGTCGGCCGAGGGTGCTGTTGCTGCTGCGGGTGCTAATCCGCACCCCCCTGTAGCTCAGCGCCGCCACGATGCCCCACTCGAACCCGTCCGGGACAGCCACGACGGCCACACCCTCCACCTGCGTGAACATACCCAGCCTGGTTTCGTAACCCCGGACGCAGAAACACTCTTTCCTGCTGCAGCCCCTGTTGGCGACCCCACAGTCGCACAGCGCCGCCACGATGCGCCCCGCGAGCCCGCGCGTGCCGATGCGCACTACGACCCCTCGCGTCACGCCATCCGGGTTGATCACCTCCCACCACCTCCCCCCTTCCCCCACGCCGGATATGCCCTTCACCACCCCGGCCCCCATATCCCGGAGGCGCCCTCTCATCTCATCCCCCCCTACCGTGACCACCCGCACTCGTACGGCCCGCCGCGTCCCATGGCCGGCCGCTCTCCCTTTCCCGGTGGCCCACCTCCTCCCTTTCATGGCCGGCACTCTCCCCCACTCCAACATGGCGACCCCACCCCCCGGGGCCGTCGTCGCCCCACTATCGACCCGGTGGTCATCAACCGGGCGGCACACGAAGCCCCCGGCTTCGACAAGGACGCCCTCAACCGGTCCATGAAGATGTCGGTCCCCGTCATGTGCCCGACCACGGACTTTAAGCAATGGAAGAGGACCTTCCTTAATTTCCTCTCCATCAAGGCCGCATACCTCATTCCTCAGCTGGCCATCCGCGACTCCGGCGTCTGGCTCGACGAACAAGCGCAACACTACGCCTACACGCTGCTCCTCCATGCAGCCAGCGCGAATAAGCGCGCTGACCAAGCCATGAAATGCGTTTCTCCAGCACGCCCTGACTGCGCCGCTGCCGCGTGGGACATCCTTTGTGAACGCCTCGACTGTCGGTCTTTTGCTCGCTCCTTGTCCCTCTTGGACAATCTGACGGTCAGACAGCGCCCTGGTCAGTCACTCAGTGACTATGTCCACTACATGCGCCAGACCTTTGACGAGTACAACGACACATGCCAGTTGGCTGATGGCTCCGTTGCCATCCACCCCCACCACCTCGGTCTCCTCATGCTGCGCGGCATTTCTAGCAGCGGCCCACACGGTCAGGCGAAGCAATGCGTCATCAACGCCTTCGACACGGACTACATCATGTCGGCTGATGAAGTTATGGCCAGCATTCTACACCTTGCGCACAACATGGAAGACAACCCTGCTCCGGACGCAACCGCTCCGGACATATCACCTCCTCCCATCTCCGCGTTCGTCGCTGCGGGCCGCGGCTCGCACAGCGGTCGAGGCCCACCACACCGTAACCCTCGCGGCCATCGACCCAACAAGTGTGGCGTTTGTGGCAGCCTCCACCATCTCATGTCCGCGTGCACTGCCACTGATGACGCTATCCTTAAGTGGAATCTCGCCAAGCGTAGGCTGACAGTCCAGAAGTACGGCGCCGCCGACGGCACCCCCTCTGCTCACGCTGCGCTGCTGAGCGACGTCCCTGCCGACGACGCCCCCGCCGATGACACCGACTGCCTACCCACCCTCGCGGACTGCGCTGATGACTACGCTGACGACGAGGTGAGTGTCCCATTCAGCTCTGTGGCATTCTCCTCTTCCCTCGCCCCGGGTCGTAATCTGTCAAAGTTTTGGGTCGTTGATTCCGCCTGCTCGATTAACCTCACTGCGTTCCGAGATGACTTCGTGAAATTCACGCCCCCCTCCGCTCCCTCTCGCGTGGGCGGTGTCGGCGTTGACGTTAAGGGCAGTGGCTCAGTGCGAATTTCTGTCAGACTTGCCTCTGGCCAGCTCATTCACCGCACTGTGTATGCACTCTACACCCCTGACCTATCATCTCGTTCAGCACAGCGTATCGGCAGACTCCTTAGTGTCAGCTGGATGCAAACTCACAGCGGTTGTGAATTCATATTCCCCTCCAACTCTGACACTGGTTTGCTTTTGGTACCCACAGGCATGGGTGTGCTAGAACCGTCCGGAAACGGTCTCTACCTCCTTCCCCACCAGCCGGCCCTCCCTTCCAGCCCATCCGCCCCGCCGGCACTTGACCCCTCACCTCAGGTTGCCCTTACTGCCCAGTGTGATCCCGTCCTATGGCACCGTCGATATGGCCACCTCAACATGCAAAGCCTTCAGGCCCAACATACTCACGGTGTCCCGACTAGCCCTGTGTTAACTAGCGCTGTAACCAAAGTTTCGTGCGACTCTTGTCTCCTTCACAAAGCCACAGCTGCACCACGCAACACAGCCGCTTGCGCGAAGCCATCCCACCCCCTCCTCAACCTGTCCGCTGACCTCTGGGGCCCGGTCAATGTCCCCTCCCCACATGGCCTCCGATACTGCTTGCTCGTCATCGACCACCACACCAACTACATGTGGGTGCGGTTCCTTAAGTCTAAAGACGACGCATGTTCGGAATTGGAAACCATCCTCTTGGACATCAAACACATGCATGCCCGCCATCACTCCCAGACGGGCGCGTTCGCACCGGTCCTCAAATTTGACTCAGACTCTGTGTTTGAAGCTGTTGTCACTCGCCGGATGTGCGCACACCTCGGCTTCGGGGTACAGTTCTCTGCCCCATACGCCCACCACATGCTCGGCAAGGCCGAACGTCCCTGGCGCACCATCCGGGACAATGCATCGGCGATGCTCCACAACATGGCCGTTCCCAACTCCCTGTGGTCGTGCGCTGTCAGCACTGTTGTGTACCTTCGCAACCGCACGTACAGTCGCTCGGTCGGACCTAATGGGGGCGTCCCCCTCACACTTCTTACGTCGTCAGTGCCCAACGCCTCCAAGTTCCGCGTCTTCGGCTGCGCCGTTTTCGCCAAGGTCCCCGACAAACAACGTCGGAAACTCAGTGAAAAAGCATTTCGCGGCGTCATGGTGGGCTATCCCCCTGACGCACCCGGGTATCGTGTCTACAATCCGGAAACGCGTCGCATCACCACTTCCGTACATGTTGTCTTTCAGGAAGACACCCCAGGCTTCGACACACACCCCTCCGTCGACTCGGCCATCACCGACTCCTCGGACGACGTCCCCGCAGACACACCCCTACCCCCCCCGCCAACCCCTCGCCATGCTCGGCTCCGCTCCCACCCCATTCGCTACGGCGATATGGTTGCCCACCTGTCCGACTACCCACCCACACTCGTAACGGCGTGTTGTGATCCTGAACAAGGAAAAGCTCAAGAGGACATCTTTGAGCACCCTCACGTCCCCGACCTTGTCACTGGTCCCCCACACACACCTGCCGGCACGTCCCCTACTGCCATTGCCCTCCTCTCCGCCCGAGAGTGTGTGGAACCAAAATCCTACCGAGCTGCGCTGGACAGCGCCCAAGCCCCCCAATGGCAAGCCGCTATGCAACAGGAGTATTCCTCCCTCATCAGCAACGGCACGTGGGACCTTGTGGACCTCCCCCCCGGCCGCATGGTCGTTAACAGCATGTGGATCTTTAAAGTCAAGTCGGATACAACCGGCGACGTCTCCCGCTTCAAAGCGCGGTTCGTCGCCAAGGGGTGCAGTCAACGCGCTGGACTGGACTACACGGAGACCTTCTCCCCGGTCATCCGCATGGCCAGCCTGCGTCTCTTCCTAACCATTGCAGCCGCCCGCGACCTTGAACTCTGCCAGCTTGACATCGACACAGCGTTTCTCTACGCCCCCATCCGGGAGGATGTGTACATCCGCCAGCCCCTCGGCTTCACCGATGGAACGTCCAAGGTTTGTCACCTCAAGCGTTGCCTCTACGGCCTTAAACAGTCCCCCCGCGAGTTCAACATGCTACTTCGTGCGTGGCTCGTCGACCATGGATGGCAACAATGCGTCTCCGACCCGTGCATCTACATCTATCGCGCCGGCCACGTCTTCGCCATGATCGCCCTGTACGTCGATGACATTCCCGCGGCCTGCAATGATGCCACCTGGCTCGCATCGTTCAAAGCCCAACTCGGAGCACGGTTCAAAATCAAGGACCTAGGCGACCTCTCCCAACTCCTTGGCATGCACATTACCCGCGATCGCTCCACGCGCACAATCTCGCTGGACCAGTCCCAGTACCTGCGCGACATCCTCGCCAAGTACGGCATGTCTGACTCTAAGTCGTCGTCCCTTCCGATGGACCCAGGCTTCCTCGCCGGCCTTGCACACTTGAACTCGCCTTCTCTCACAGGAGTGGCCAAGGACGTCTACCCAAGCCTCCTGGGCAGCCTCCAGTACGCCGCCGTTTGTACACGCCCTGATGTCTCCACGGCGTTGAGCATCCTCGGCTCTGCCCAAGCCTCGCCCACCGAGGCACACTTGCAAGCTCTGAAAAAGGTCCTCCGCTACCTCCATGGCACCATCAACATGCGCCTGACGTTGGGGGGGGGCCAGGACCACAGCCTCCAACTCACAGGCTTTGCCGACGCTGATTGGGCCAACGACAGCAACACCCGCAAGTCTCGCTCCGGCTATCTCTTCACCCTCGGACGCGGGCCAATCAGTTACAAGTCCAAACAACAGACTTGTGTGGCTCAATCCACGTGTGAAGCCGAGTACTACTCTGCGGCTGACGCCACCAAGGAGGGACTCCACCTCCGACAACTTCTGGGGGAAATCTTCGACTCCCCCATCACCGAAACCACCACCATTTGGGAGGACAACCAAAGCGCCATTGCATACTCCCAGAATGCCTTGGTCAGCGAGAAGACTAAACACATCGGCCTGAAGTGGCACTTCCTCAAAGACCACGTGGAGCAAGGGACCATCAAGTTGAGGTACCTCCCCACTGACCAGATGGTGGCGGACATGCTCACCAAACCCCTCCCAGGACATGCACTAGCACGACACCGAAGTGCGATTCTTGGAGGACAAGACCCAATGCAACGCTTCATCCCGTAGCTACCTTCAGGGGGAGTGTTGTAAGTAATACCGCATACGTATTAGTTGCAGATAGCTACTGCAAGCTACTCTAGGTATGATTAGTACATGTCTAGATCGGACATACCGATAAACTGTTTGACTCGGTACAGAGCTGTCGCTAGGCTACAGCTCTCCCACTTCTGTTGTCCCAACACCACGCCTGTAGGCTGGTTGTCGCTGTAACTGTTCCGTTTGCGGGACTGTGACTGTAACTACGTTTGCGTACGTTATCTTCCACACTAACTGTGTTTGCATGGTTCAATAGAGCGAGGAGGGGTTTCTCGCTAGCATTTCCCCTCCTTTCTCCGGCAAGACCGAAGTCACGAGCGAGATAGATTAGGTTGGCCCGTCGACCCTCTCGAACGCCGATCGGCCTAGGCCGGTCGGCACCCCGGTTCGCTGAGAGCGGGCCGTGCATCGTGAAGGTCGAGCAGCACCTTTAATTTTGCATTCTTGACAAGTGGATTTTTGAATGTCTTTTTTTCTTGATTGCAATCTTTTCCTGTTGGTAGTGCTTAGGCGGGGGGATTGTGGCAATTACTGCGGTTGCTTACAGTTGAAACGTTTAAACCTTTGAGGAACGTCGGCACACATTGCTGATATGTGTGTCGAAAGGTGTACGTGGTCGAAAAGTACCCGGCCCAATCGTTCTCCTAAGTGTCCTAGATGGCAGAGTATTAATGGCCGTTGGATATTAGTCCGTCCGGTTTGCCGATATGTTGTAATACAATATCAATTTCAATTTGTTACTTGTCTCCGTGCTCCGAGGCTTTAGGTTTTTTTATGAACTTCTTTAATGATGGATTCCACTGCTCTTTGTAATAAGTAGTTTCACGATCAATTGTGTGAGGTGCTACTTTGGTTAGGCTAAGTTGGCAACCTTAGACTAATAGTAGAACCTAATCTCTGGATCTAATTATACAGCGTAGAGAGAATTAGTAAGATTGTCTTAGGAACAGGGTTTCTTACAATCTGGGTGTGGCGTGATTCTATTCTGTACCGGTCTCTCACCTCTACCAGTAAGTCCCCGTCTTAAATATCCACACCTCAGGTGTTCTAGAAACAGCCTTAGAACCTGTAGCTTGTGCTGTCTGCTAACTAAACCAAACTATTACTAGTGATACAGGTTAACTGAGGTTACCTGTACCGTCTATCTAATCTTATCGCACAAGCTCTTAGAACTATCTAAAAAAGAACTATCTAGAAGAGATACTGCTAGTAACTCTGTACTGTCGAGGGAAAATACGGCGATACAGTTGTACTGCCGTGATGACAATAAAAGAGTCATTGAATATCGCTAAGATACAGGTACTATTTAGAGGAAATAAATAATGTCAGATACTAGCACTAAGCTAAATGGCTAGGATATGACAAATTGCATGTAGCCGATCCCTCATATATATACCCTATATGTACCTCGTATCATTAAGTAGGTGGAGCTCGACACCATCAGCGAGGAGAACAACAACGGCGAGAGGAGCAACACGATCAAGCAACGCTGATTTTATATCGGTCGGCGTCGGAAAAACCGTGTACGGAGGGTTTCGATTAAAACGTGCGTACCCGGCACCTTAAGGTCGGAGCCCCGATCTGACTCTCCCACCCAACCTTTCCCCTTATCGGTACCCACCATCGATTGGAGTGCCTTCGGCGGTGTGCAAAAGTTATCGTGAAAGCACACATGCAAAATAGGCGACCCCCTACTAGTCGAGTAAATCACAAAGGGAGGGTACGGGCGGCATTGCACGGATTAGCCGGTGCCGGAAACATCTCACATCTGACCGGGACATGACAGACGCGACGGGAGGAGCGACGGAATAATTGTGGTTTTGGTTTTCTCCCCTCTGCCCCGAAGGAAGGGGGAAACCTATGCAAGGAGGATATCTGAGACGGGAGGAGCGGCCATTATCTCGGACGAGGGAGTGTGTGGATCGAGTCGGGGCCTACGAGTGCGGGAGCAGGCCGCGCATCGTGGAGATAGCGACATAGTATCTTTTATATTTCATCATAGCGATCGATAATGTCTGTCCTTGTGTGATTTATATTGTATTGTTACTGCCGACTGAGAGGAATGCATATGGAGACCCCCGGCGTAAAACCCGTAGTTTTTACGCCGTTTTAGGTTTTACTTATTTCATCGTAAGACCTAGATGGCAACTTTGGGGAAGTCTTGAGACAACAACAGATTTATCGGTATTTGTTGTAAAAAACTTCAATTTCATTTCAATTTGAATCGCTTTGCTAGAGCAAGCGCGGAGTTAGCCCAAAGCGTGCGCGTCCCACACGCATGGAGGTCTTTGCAACCACGCCTTGCCCCACACGCATTCCCGCGGGGGCCGTTGCATGGTTACACATTATGACTCAAATTCGTACGCGTGTATTTCCCACAACCCGTCTTCTAGCTTGCATTAATGCCATGCGCGTTCATTCCATCATCGTCCTGCATGCGCGGGGATATGCATAAATCTAAAAAATAAAGTGGTTGAAAGCCTACGTTGGGAGTAGTGCCACCGTCGTCAATTTGGGACACTAGCCCCAATGTTTGTACGTTAGTTCCCTACCTCCCATGAAGATGCAATTGGCTTGCTTTTCGGCGGCGTCCTCCCTTCCTTTTATGGCGCGATTCATTGTATACGAAATGGGAGAGGCTTTTCCGATTATAGCGCCTAGAAGTCCCTCATATTGCTTTCTTTGTAGTTCATGTTATCATGTATCGCACTCCCGAAATGTTTTGCTCCGTGAGATGGGCCTTGCTCCTTCTCGCATTACTCAAAGGGGCCGACGCCCGGACGGGTAGGGCATACAATTTTTTTGTCCATGCCGGGAATGCATTCACTCTTGTTTGCATGTAATGGAAGATTTTTGTTTGTGAAACTCCAACAATGGCCTCGTTGTGGAGTTTGCGCAGTATGGTACGGTTCTCGTGCAATGGTACGCTGTGCACTCACACGAGCGTCGTCAAGCCGGGAGCATGATCGATTATCAGTTTGAGGTTTGTTTTGAACTTCTACTCTCGTTCAGTGGTGCCTACAAAACGCCGCCTGTAGAGGGTGCTGGTGCGGGCTTTACCTGCCTGTCCACTATATGGCGTCGTGGCGTGGCGAGGGCGCACAGAAAAAAAAACAGAAAAAACAAGCAGAGGCCGAGCGAGCCGGCGGCGCGTCGTAGAAAGTACCTGTACATATACTTGTACATCAGCTGTGTTGAAGTACCGCGCCAGTGTAGCGGACAGACTACAGACAAACGTTCCGAGGCGGCAGAAACGGCAGCGGGAGTCCTGCCACGCCGGGCAACACGAGGACATATCTACCTTGACTCCTCTACCTGAACGTGTTGCAGGCGCGATAAGTAAGACAGGGGACTGCTTTTCGTTTGTGCACGGGAGAGTCGCACTGGTGAGGCTGCCAGCACAGAGTCGACACTCGACACAATGCCTGTGCTGAAGGATGCCGTCAAGCGGAAAACGCACAAAGAGCGAGCGCAGCCGTATGCCCCCCCCTTCCCCCCCCCCCCCCCCCCCCCCCCCCCCCCCCCCTCAGTCACATACTCCCTCTCCGCTTTTCTGTAAGAACCATAGCTCTAATCGCATAGGTACACAGTCGAGTGAGTATTGCGGCGGCGGGGTTTTTATTGCTTGCGATACTCCGAGCCTCTGAGGCTACCGTGCCTTGTGTCGCTGCTACTGCAGGGCTGCGCGGCGGCGCTACGGTCTGCTCGAGAAGAAGAAAGACTACAAGCTGCGCGCCGATGACTACCACAAGAAGGAGAAAGCTATACAGGTGGGGCGAGAGTTGGCTACCGAATTGTTTCCCCGACTTTTTCCCAAAACACCCCCCTAACCTCTCTTTTCCCTTCGGCGCCGCAGAACCTGCGTCGCAAGGCGGAGGAGCGCAACCCGGACGAGTTTTATTTCGCTATGGAGAACAAACGGACGAAGGAGGGCGTGCACGACGGGAGGTGGCCGGGACCCTCCCCTACCTGCACCACTATGGCATTACGTTTAGTTTGGGCTAAAAATTCAGGCTGTGTAGTTTGGCGTGTGTTGCTTGGGCGATAGCGCAAGAGGGTTGCTGATTCCTCGGTCCCCACCCTTTCAGTCTGACGCAGGCGAACAAGTACACTCAGGAGCAGCTGGCGCTGATGCGGACCCAGGATATCGGCTATATTAACGTCAAAGCGCAGACAGACGCAAAGGTGAACTCACCCCACCGCGGTCTCTCCCTCAACCCGTCCCTGACCCGTCTTCCCGCCTGACGACCGCCTCGTATTTGGTGTGTCGATAGAAAGTCGACCGCATGAAGCAATCTCTGCACTTCATCGGCGCCGCGCCGCGGAACACACATACCGTTTTTGTGGACTCCTCCGAGGTGCGTGGCCACCTCCCCCCCTTCTCCCTCCGGAAATTCCTCTCTTCGACTCTGATTTGACGCCTCACTTTGGGCGCACAGGATGCGCAGCGGTTCCGTCCCGAGGAGTATTTCGGCACCGAGGAGGCAATGCTGTCGCGCTCCTTTAACCGACCGCGCCGCGAGCAGATCGACTCGGATGCGCTCATCGTCAGTGGCGGCAACACCTCACGGGTGGCCAAGAGAGCGGAGAGGTACCTCCCTCCTCACTTCCCTTCCGAATACAACACTTCGTACATGCATACAGTCTCTTCGAACGGGCGCGTCGGCCGGTAGGCACGGGGTTGTGCTCCCAGTTGAATGGGTTTAAGAGGGCGGGGTGTGATGTGGAGCAGGGCTAAGGCGGGGGCGTACAAGGAGCTGTCACAGCGGATGGAAAGGCTGGGGAAGCTAAAGCAGGTTTCGCAGGGGATGGAGCTTGCGCGTGCCGTGGCGGTAATGACTTCCCACTTTTCTCTTTGTCGTTTTCTCATCTGATGCACCACAGCGTGCGGTGAGGGAGCTGCTGACGGCTGGCTGTGCTGGGTCGCAGGGCAAAGGTAGGAAACGCAAGTTGCAGCCGCACGAGGTGCATGATGGCAACGCGAAAGTGTTCAAATGGAAGAAGGAACGCAAAAAGTAGTGCGACTGTCGCAGCCGGGCTGTATTGGACGTATGCTGTAAGAAGGGCAATGAATTGGCTATTTAGCGCATGGTCTCCCCTGGGCTTGCCTTTTGGAATAGGAAAGGGGTATCGATGAGGGAGGCAACGTCATTCATATGCTACAGTTATGTTACACGGAGAGATACAATGAGGGTACTGAGTACAGACAAGTTAGGGACGAGGTAGGTGGTGGTACAGACACACGCCTCTGCCACGCCTCCGACGCCCGGTGGAGGGGCTTCGGGTGGTACTACATCATAAAGCACAGGGAGTGAGGAGTGCTGCTTCAAAGGTGGGGGTGGGTACAGGTGGCAACAATGCTTGCCAAGGGGAGGGAGGCTGGGCGGCACGGCCATCCCATCTGCTGATGATCACAATGGGGAATCTGGGGCGGGAGAAACTGTCGGGGATTCACGGTTACTGCTGTGGCCGGTCCTTCTTGCTGACCTGGCTCAGCTGCCGTCTGAATGCCACAATATCATTCTGCCCAATCGGGTTGGCGGCTACCTGCCAAACAGACGAAGCAGCGGGAGAAATGAGGAGAGTTATTTCATATCAATGGCGCCTATGTGCAAGCAGAAGCTAGGTTCTTCGAAGGGACAATGCGGACGTCCCCCCCCCCCCCCCCCTTCACCCCTGCGCTTCCCCTGGACCGCCAGTGTGATGTGGTGTGCAGTTGAAGGGGTGAGAGCGAGTATGTCCATTTTGCGATTTATTCACAGGTTGCTGTTGCCGACCTGCCAAGCAAGGCTGATGTTGTGTGTGATCGCGTGCGCCTGCTGAGCTGCTTCCTCCACCAGCAGAGCCTCAGGGTAGGTCGCAGCAGCCGCGCGGGGCGAGAGGGCAAGGGACGCCCACAGAGCACGGGGGGTGGAGAGGGGTGCCTTGTAGCGCAGCGCAAGGCCCAGGACTGTGAAGGGATCGTGTGCGGGGTAGCTGTCTGCTGAGACATGCAGATACGCGGTCAGCGAAGGCCCATCCTGGCTGCTATTCGGTGCAGAAACGCTCTGAAGCACCACCCTCCGCAGCAGACTCCCTTCTGGCACGCCGGGACACGCCTGCGCAGCCGCGTCACCTCAGTGCTATGGCATGTGGGCGATACATTCCACTAGTGTGCCTTTACTCATCTTCGCCGTTGAATCCAGTGCATGCTAAGTTTCCTTAATTTAGTGGGTAATGGCATTATCCTATGGAGAGAGTGAATCCTCACCTGGACGAGGGCCTCAATGGGCAGACGCACTCCCACATCGATTCCTTGCACGAGCTGCAGCAGTGTGAGCGCCTCGATAGACTCGGCACGGTGAGTGTCAACATCGCCTGCGTGGGCCATAATCGGATGTCAGTCTGGCCACTCATGCTCGGGGAGTCATCGAGTGGCTGTCTGGTTACTTTCAGAGAAGAAGTTTGTACTTACGTGAGGTGACCTGAACCGGCAGAACGCCGGCTTCCTCTTCCGTCGTCGACTCATCTGCCTCCTGCGCAACACGGGACGTCCGGACATCGGATTCAGGTCGTCTGGCGCGCAGAGAGCACCGAGCGTGGCCACGATGGCAGGGATAGAAAACCATCGCTCGCAGTGTGGCACGGGACGGCTACGGTCGAAGTCGGAGGCGCTGTCAAAGCTGCGCGTTCCAAAACTCCCATGTTGGTAAGAGCCGTATGGCCGACTCGACACAACAAATACCAACGAGGTGACATGGGCTGTGCAGGTTGTATGGAAACTATAATAAATTCGGAATAGCTGATACATGGCATACTTCCATGATTCGAAGATAATAGTATTTCTGGCGGGAGCCGCCCACGTGGCAATATTATTTCCAGACGAAAGGCTGAAAGAAATAAAATAAGGTTTCTATCGACCACCGCCTCCACAGCGGCCCGCTATTGAACTGACACATAGAATGTGGTTTGGGGTGTTCATGCCGGATTTCAGAGATTCAACGGGGATAGTGAGGGTTATTAGCCTCGGGAAGACGAAAGAGGCTGATCGGGGGTTTGTCCGGGGGCAGGGCGACGTAGAGGGTGAGGTACCGTCGCTTTCAAGGCGCTGACCTGTGGCTGAAGAGCGAGGAGCGCCACGAAACCGCTGTCTGAAACACTCAGGCCTGCGACACGTAACGCCACTAGATCCGCATCCTGAATTCTATCCCCGTCGATGGAGGAGGCCCGGCAGAAGAAGCGAATGGCGTTAGCGTCGCTGGAAGTGAGGCCGCGGGGTGAGAAGCGCCGACAGCAGTTGAAAGCGGCAGCGGACTGCGTGGACCGCCACGGCGAACGACACGCAGCACGGGGAGCAGCCACGGGCTGAACTCGTGATACTTGGGGGTTCACGGGGGGGGAAGACCCTCCGACGAGGCGGCGGGAGTAGCACAGCGCGGGAAATGCCATCGTTTCCAACCTGTCAGCCAGCTGGAGGTGGCCACCGAGTTTGACTTTCCAGATGCGATGTCCGTACGCGTACGCCGACCACTTGCTCTTCCGAAACAGCCGGGCGCGATTGTCCAGATGCTTCAATAGCTCGAATGTTTGGTAGGAGAGGAGCTCTGACGCGGAAGACTTTCGCGTGGGCTAACGACTTGTCCCCGTCGTGCGTGTGGATAGTGCTGGGGACAGCGGCGTCAGCTGCTCGACCTGAGCTATACCGACGGTGTACGTATTCACTGCAGGTGGTCGTGCTGTCGAGGTGTCGGTCTCAGTTTGAAAGTGAAATTTTCAATCTGTCCGGCGCGTCGTTTATCGCTCGATCCAGGAAATTCCGGACAGTTCTGAGCCATTTCCAGCGAGGCTGCCAGCATGGCCTCTAAGTCACGTGCGTCCGTCACCGCTGTCATCAGGGCTATGCGCAACTATATATACAGTACCGCTGTATGGACATTGCTTGTACCTGTAGCGTAGGTCTTATATAGGGTTTACAAAGCACGGGGGGGGGGGGGGGGGGGCTCCGTTCGTCAAAATGTAGCATGTGCTGTTGATCTTTTACATTTTTTGCTCACTAGGGGCCCGGTACGTACTTTAGGGGAGGCCCTAGGCCCGGTAGGTATCCTAGGGGCCCTAGGGGCCCTAGGCCCGGTACGTACTCTAATTGAGGGAATCGAGAGGGAGGGTTGCGTGAGGTGTGCTCGCGCAAAGGTAGAAGGAGGACGACATATGTGTCGGTGCGTCATTTAGGGGTAACGCATGTCTGTGTTTTACCACTATGACATGCGTAATCTAGCGGTTAGAATTTGTAACGTCGTGGCAACGCCCGACTATTCTCGCCCCCAATGCAAATTAAATAACCTCTATAATTTCAATATGTCTATTTACAAAGCAAGGGGAAGCTCCGTTTGCCATGTTGTCGCCATTGGGCGGGTTGATCGTCGGTTGCCCACCCCAAGGTGTTAGTCAACCGAAGAAGAACCACTCCGATTGTGACGAGTATAGTCATGCAATAGGACATTGTAGGACATTGTACATGTACTCGTTACTAATTCAAACTCGTGCTTTTCCATCGGAAGGACGTACAACGTGGGTACGTCGCTATTGCAATATTAGCAAGGGTTCTAATGCATATTGTACTACCAGTACCTCCCGGTACGTACAAGTACGCACAGTCAGTCTAACTAGCCAGATGACGCGCCAAGCGAGGTTTCCTATGCATGATGTGATTCCCCATGCTAGACAAGCCGCGTCGCTAGACTGTTGACGACGGTTGGAAAGCCCTAAAGCCTGACACGTAAGCGAGTGTGAGCAAGCGTAAGCTATCTGGGCGGAAAGCTATTTGAGCCCAGTGCAATAGAGGGAGGAGACAAAACCATTTACCAATTCCCTTTGTTCAATTACAATATACTGCTTAAGTACAAGCAGTGAGACATCTTCTCATCTCTTATTCCCATCTTGCACCACCACTCATCAATTAAGCAGCGAAAGCAACAGAATAAAACCGATTTGTGCTAGCAATAAGCTTTGGAAGGCTAACCGCCACACCGATCGTCATGCAAGGACGGTCGGGTCGATGTAGTAAAGGACGACGCTTGACTGCGTTGACTAGCCGCCGAGGTACTTAATCTTATGTAGCGTAACCCCGACGTGGTTGGCGGTTGTCGCTGCTCCCGTGCTTAAGCAGTGCGACGTCCCATTATGGAGGACGCTCCCGCAGCCTCGATGTGGCCTCGTGAAGCCATCCAATGAGCGTGTTAGTTGTCCATTTGTCGTGGTTTTCTGACACGTCGATCGCCCAACGTTGTTGGGTATTTTCCGCCCGAAAGAGTGCGTCGACGAATAGAATCGAAGAAAAGAAACACTTGAATCACCTCAGTGTGAACCGTGGGCGGAAGGTGACATAGTTGTTTGCGCATTGATGACACTCCGCGTTGTCCTTTCCTTGTACAATAGTACAAGCGAATGCCGTCTTCCTCGGAGACGACGCGGTCCTCGGTTAAGCAGTCTATGTATGAGCCCCGCGACTGAACAATACGTACATTATTATGTGGAAGGTGGGGGTTCATCTTGGGTAGACACACGCCTACATACCAAGATCGGACTCACCGGATTTCGAACCCGCGACCTTTCGCGTATTAGGCGTGCGCTTTACCGGCGCACCGGAGAAGAACAAATTTCAATTAGTGGCTTCTCACCACTAAGCTCTAATCACGACATTACCACGCCCCCCCCCCCCCCCCCCGGACTCTCCCCGGACCGTTGCCCGGCTCCAAAACCAACGTGGAAGGTGGGGGTTCATCTTGGGCCGACACACGCCTACATACCAAGATCGGACTCACCGGGTTTCGAACCCGCGGCCTTTCGCGTATTAGGCGTGCGCTTTACCGGCGCACCGGAGAAGACCGGATTTCAATTAGTGGCTTCCCATCGCTCAGCTCTAATCACGACAATTATCACAGTAGTACATGCCCGTAGGTGTCGTACTTGGTCTCGTGTTGGGCTTGCTCGGAGCGCCGCACGCGTAGTAGAATTCGTGAGTTGGAGGCGTAGGGCTTGGGCCATGCGTAGGGCTTGGACAACGATGGAGGTTGGCGGGTGCACTCGTATTGGCGTGTCATCAATCGCGACATATGAGGCGGCAAGTCGTTTTCTCACCGTAGCGACTAGTAGGTCGCCGAGGGCAATTGCTTCGAGACCGTGGTCCTTGAAGAAGCCGTTGACTATCAACATGGAAGGTTGTAGACTAGATGCCTTAATGATGCCGTGTTTCCCTAGCCACGTGTCATATCGTGCCATGTGTGCCGGTGTAGCAGCGAGTGGGGCAAGTCTGTGCTCCTCACACAAGTCAAACTATTGGCGGATAGTATTGTCGTAAGTTGCTCCTCCGTTGGGTGCCCATGCTGTGGAAAGTAGGGCTAGGGTCTTCGCGCCGAGTGCGTCCGAGCCGAGAAGCATGGTCATGTACGGTTTCATCGTCTCGATCCACGGGTTGGTGTTGGTTGTGACGTTTGCCGTGTACTTGGGCATGTATGTTTGTCGAAATGTTGGGATTCTTGGCTCGCGATGTAGTCCCGTAAACAGTGATGACGCAGCACTCGCCGCTCCTCGTCTCAGGTAGAGCCACGCCGGGAGGGAACTCGGAATACAATGACTGCCCACTGAGGGCTGCGTGTTGTACCGCGTTGAGCCTTACGCACGGGTTAGAACAAGTTTGGACGGGGCGCGATGACCACTTCTTCGGAAGCCATCTCAGTAAGGGCTTGGTGCCATACTATTCATGTACATCGGGGGGTGACTATTGTACCCGTTGCGCCGCTCCGCCGTAGTTTCTGGACGAGGTTGGATAGGAGGGTCCAGGGGGGTTGAACCCGTTTTTTTCTTGGCACCAATGGTCGCCCGATAGGTGGAGCGCGTCCACCGCTTCGCACGTCGGGTCTCTCCATCTTGCGTTTGTATCTCGGTATAGTTGAGCGCTGAAGCGAAGCGATCGATCAAGAGTTGCCCGAACCTCGCGTCGAGTTCCGCAAAAAGTACCGAGTATAGTTTCCAATAGTCGTTGCCGATGTGTCGACTGAGCCTGTCGGCCTAGACGATTGGTAGCGATCGGATGTTGCGTGCCCGGAGGGTGATGATGTCCGTGTCGAGTAATCACCATAGACGTCGTAGTTCCTCCATCATTGCGTGTGACCGTGTGGTCTTGCCTTGCGTAATGTGATAGAATGCCTTGTTGTCTTCGTGCAATAGGACGTTGTGGCCGGCCCGTTGCGGCAAGAAACTCTCCACAGCGTGACTGACGGCCTTCATCTCCTTCCACGTAATATGTTGATGTCCGTCTTCGGCGCTCCAAAATCCTTGGGCCTCAATGTGCTCGTTCAGTACGCGCCACATCCGTAACCGGAGATGTCCGTGTGTAGGTACGCGGTCTCGACGGGTTTGTGAATAGGCTTTCCGTTGGACTGACTGGGAACCTCTGTCCACCATTGCATGTCGCGTCGAAGTTGGGATCCCCGGATGAGGCCTCCCCTCTTATCGCCGAAGACGGATTGAAGTTCTCGGAGGAAGTATTTGGCCGCTGGAATTGCCTAGAAAAGTTACAATTCATGGCATGCGAATTATTGAAGGTCCTTGGCGGGTAGCCATCGTACGTTCCGAGTCGCTCGTCATATGAGTTGTTCGGCATGTCGCGCGTTGTCGATTCCCAATTGGTGTTCGACTTGCGCTCGTGTCGCAAACCCTTGCTTGGGTGGCGCAGTAGGCCGAGACGGTCGAGCAGCTTGGCTAGGCGTTCGCGTTAGGTGAGCGCCGCCTCCTCGGTAGATGCGACTGGCAGAAGGTCGTCGACGTAGGGTAAAATCATGGCGCCGCGCTAGCGCGTGCGTCTGAGGTAGATCTTCGTGTAGTTGCCGTGCGGTGCGATAGGGACTTCTGGGTCTGTTAAACCGTGCACACACGATCAGTAAGGAAGGTAACTAACGCATACGTAGTTACAGTCACAATCACGCAAAGGGACAGTCACAGAGACAACCAGCCCGAGGCGTGGTGTCGGGACAACAGAAGTGTTGGAGCAGAAGCCTAGCGACAGCTCTGTACCAGTACAAACAGGTTATCGGTATGTCCGATCTAGACATGTACAAATCATATCTAGAATAGCTTACAGTAGCTATCTGCAACTAATAACTAGAAGGTATTACTTACAACACTCCCCCTGAAGGTAGCTACGGGATGAAGCGTTGCATTGGGTCTTGTCCTCCAAGGATTGCACTTCGGTGTCTTGTGAGTGCCGGTCCTGGGAGGGGCTTGGTGAACATATCAGCCACCATCTGGTCAGTGGGGAGGTACCTCAACTTGATGGTTCCCTGCTCCACATGGTCCTTGAGGAAGTGCCATTTCAGACCGATGTGTTTGGTCTTCTCGCTGACCAAGGCGTTCTGGGAGTATGCGATGGCGCTTTGGTTGTCCTCCCAGATGGTGGTGGTTTCGGTGATGGGGGCGTTAAAGATCTCCCCCAGGAGTTGTCGGAGGTGGAGTCCCTCCTTGGTGGCGTCGGCCGCAGAGTAGTACTCGGCTTCACACGTGGATTGAGCCACACAAGTCTGTTGTTTGGACTTGTAACTTACTGGCCCGCGTCCGAGGGTGAAGAGATAGCCGGAGCGAGACTTGCGGGTGCTGCTGTCGTTGGCCCAATCAGCGTCGGCAAAGCCTGTGAGTTGGAGACTGTGGTCCGTGCCCCCCCCCAACGTCAGGCGCATGTCGATGGTGCCATGGAGGTATCGAAGGACCTTCTTCAGGGCCTGAAGGTGGGCTTCCGTGGGGGAAGCTTGGGCTGAGCCGAGGATGCTCAACGCCGTGGAGACATCGGGGCGCGTGCAGACGGCCGCGTACTGGAGACTGCCCAAGAGGCTTGGGTAAACATCCTTGGCCACGCCGGTGAGATGGGGCGAGGACATGTGCGCGAGGCCGGCGAGGAAGCCAGGGTCCATGGGAAGGGACGACGGTCGAGCGTCGGTCATGTTGTACTTGGCGAGGACATCGCGCAAGTACTTGGATTGGTCCAAGGAGACGGTGCGTGCCGAGCGGTCACGGGTGATGTGCATGCCGAGTAATTGGGAGAGGTCGCCGAGGTCCTTGATCTTGAACCGTTCTCCGAGCTTGGCCTTGAACGATGCAAGCCATGCGGTATCATTGCATGCCGCAGGAATGTCATCGACGTACAGCGCGATCATGGCGAAGACGTGGCCGGTGCGGAAGATGTAGATGCAAGGGTCAGAAACGCACTGTTGCCACCCATTGTCGACGAGCCAGGCACGGAGTAGCATGTTGAACTCGCGGGGGGACTGCTTAAGGCCGTAAAGGCAGCGCCTGAGGTGACACACTTTGGACGTGCCATCGCTGAAGCCGAGGGGCTGGCGGATGTACACGTCTTCCTTAATGGGTGCGTAGAGAAACGCAGTGTCGATGTCAAGTTGGCAGAGCTCAAGGTCACGGGCGGCTGCGATGGTCAGGAAGAGACGCAGGCTGGCCATGCGGATGACAGGAGAGAATGTCTCAGTGTAATCTAGTCCAGCGCGTTGGCTGCACCCTTTGGCGACGAACCGCGCTTTGAAGCGGGAGACGTCACCGGCGGTGTCAGACTTAACTTTGTAGATCCACATGCTGTTAACTACCATGCGACCCGGGGGAAGGTCAACGAGTTCCCAAGTGCCGTTGTCCATGAGGGATGAGTACTCCTGCTGCATAGCGGCTTGCCACTGAGGGGCCTGGGCGCTGTCCAAGGCAGCTCGGTACGATTTCGGCTCCACACACTCCCGGGCGGACAGGAGGGCGACGGCAGTAGGCGATGTGCCGGCAGGTGTGTGAGGGGGACCAGTGATAAGGTTGGGAACGTGAGGGCGTGTGAAGATGTCCTCTTTGGCTTTGCCCTGTTCAGGGTCACAACACGCCGTCACGAGGGTCGGGGGGAAGTCGGCCACGTGGGCAACCATTTCGCCGTAGCGTAGGGGATGAGAACGGAGCCGAGTTTGGCGAGGGGCGGCATGAGGGGGCATGGGGTCTGGCAATGGTATGTCGATGGGGTGGGATTGGAGTGAGGTGGCCGTTGCGTCATCCGAAGGGTTGGTGATGGTGGAGTCGACGGAGAGTTGTGCGCTGAAGCCCGGGGTGTCTTCTTGAAAGACAACATGGACGGAAGTGGTGATTCGGCGGGTTTCCGGGTTGTAAACGCGGTACCCGGGTGCGTCATTGGGGTAGCCGACCATGACGCCACGAAACGCCTTTTCACTGAGTTTTCGACGCAGTTTGTCAGGCACCTTGGCGAAGACGGTGCACCCGAAGACGCGAAACTTGGAGGCGTCAGGCACAGACGACGTGAGGAGGGTAAGTGGGATGCCACCGGTGGGGCCGACTGAGCGACTGTACGTGCGGTTGCGGAGGTACACAACAGTGCTGACAGCGCATGACCACATGGAGTTGGGAACGGCCATACTGTGGAGCATCGCTGACGCATTGTCCCGGATAGTGCGCCAAGGACGTTCGGCTTTGCCGAGCATGTGGTGGGCGTATGGGGCAGAGAACTGGACCCCAACGCCGAGCTGTGCGCACATCTGGCGGGTTGTTGCAGCCTCAAAGACAGAGTCCGAGTCAAATTTGATGATTGGGGCAAACGCACCCGATTGGGAGTGGTAACGTGCATGCATGTGCTTGATGTCGAGGAGGATGTTTTCCAACTCCGAGCACGCATCGTCTTTTGACTTGAGGAACCGCACCCACATGTAATGGGTGTGGTGGTCAATGACGAGCAAGCAGTAGCGGAGGCCATGTGGGGAGGGGACGTTGACCGGTCCCCACAGGTCAGAGGAGAGGTTGAGGAGGGGACGAGGAGGTTTCGCGCATGCACTGGTGTTGCGCGGTGCAGCTGTGGCCTTGTGTAACAAGCATGAGTCGCAAGAGACATCGGTTACAGAGCTGGCTAATGCAGGGCTAGTCGGGACACCGTGCGTGTGCTGGGCCCGCAGGCTTTGCATGTTCAGGTGTCCAAACCGACGGTGCCACAATGTAGGGTCGCACTGGGCAGCAAGGGCAACACTAGGGGAGGGAGAAGTCACTCTCATCGTGGAGGTACTGGGGGGGGGCTCTGGCTTGTGGGGGAGGAGGTAGAGGCCGTTTCCGGAGGGCTCTAGCACACCCATTCCTGTGGGCACCACAAGTAAACCAGTGTCAGAGTTAGAGGGGAAGATGAATTCACAACCGCTGTGGGTCTGCATCCAGCTGACACTAAGTAACCGGCCGATGCGTTGAGCAGAGCGAGAGGACAAGTCAGGGGTGTACAACGCATGGACAATGCGATGAATAAGTACGCCTGTGTCAAGTCGGACTGAAATTCGGACGGAGCCACTGCCCTTGACGTCAACACCAACCCCGCCAACGCGCGAGGGAGCGGAGGGAGGTGTGAATCGTACGAAGTCGCCTTTAAACGCGGTGAGGTTGATCGAGCAGGCGGAATCGACTACCCAATACTGTGAGAGGTTACGACCGGGGGTGAGGGAGGAGGAGAAGGCTACGGAGCTGAAAGGCACACTCACCTCGGTGTCATCGTAATCATCCGTGCATTCTTCGAGGGTAGGCAAACTGTCAAAGTCATCGGCGGGGACGTCGCTCAGCACAGCGGCGTGCGCAGAGTGAGAGCCACCAGCAGGGGTGCCGTACTTCTGAATGATCATTTTGCGCTTCGCGAGTGTCCACCGCAAGAGGGCGTCATCCGGGGCATTGCAAGAGGACAAGATGTGGTCCGGGCTGCCGCAAGCGGAACACTTGGTGGGCAGGACGCGACCACCGCGAGGGACACGTGGAGGGTGGCCTCGACCGCTGTGTGATCCGCGGCCAGCAGCGACAAACGCGGAGATGGGAGGCGGTGAGGTGTGGGGAGCTGTTGCGGCCGGGGCGTCGTCCTCGTCCATATTGTGCGCCAGGTGGAGGATGCTGGCCATCACGTCATCAGCGGACAACAGGTAGTCTGTGTCGAACGCGTTGATGACGCACTGTTTGGCCTGACCGTGTGGGCCGTTGCTGGAAATACCGCGCAGCATGAGGAGACCGAGGTTGTGGGGGTGAATGGCAGCGGAACCATCGACCATCTGACATGTCTCGTTGTAGTCGTCGAACGTCTGTCTCATGTAGTGGACATAATCACTGAGTGACTGTCCGGGGCGTTGTCTGACCATCAAGTTGTCCAGCAGCGACAATGAGCGAGCAAAGGACCGACTGTCGAGACGTTCACACAGAAGGTCCCACGCTGCCGCTGCGCAGTCAGGACGTGCTGGGGAGACGCACTTCATCGCTTGGTCGGCGCGTGGGTTCGCGCTAGCTGCATGGAGGAGCAGGGTGTAGGCGTAGTGTTGCGCCGGTTCGTCTAACACGACGCCCGAGTCGCGGATGGCCAGCTGTGGGATGAGGTAAGTGGCCTTGATGGAGAGGAAATTAAGGAAGTTCCTCTTCCACTGCTTGAAGTCCGTGGTGGGCCCCATGGTAGGGACCGACATCTTCATGGACCGGTTGAGGGCGTCCTTGTCGAAACCGGTGGCCTCGTGGGCGGCGCGGCCGATGACCACCGGGTCAATGGTGGGGCGACGCCCGCCACGGGTGGTGTGCCCACCTCGCTGTGGAGGATGCGAATGCCAGCCAGGAAAGGGAGGCGGTGGTCCACCGGGGAAGGGAGAAGGTGGGCCGCCGGGGAAAGGAGAGTGGCCGGCCATTGAACGCGGGGGGCCGTACGGGTGCGGGTGGCCACGGGAGGCGGGGACGCGGGGCGGCGGTGCCTCCGGGAAAAAAGGTCCGGGATCCGGGAGGGCATACCCTGCAAGAGGGTACGGAGGGGGTGGTGGTAGGCGTTCCGCGGGTAGGTGAGGCTGTGGGGCGGTGTGCGCATCGTGGCGGCGGAGTGCGACATGGGGGTCGCCAACCGACGCTGCAGCGAAAGCAGCATCGTGGGCCGGCTGCGCGTCCAGCCGAGTGCCGGGAAAGGGAGATGCGTGTGTTGGGGGGTCGGAGGAAAGGAGGTTCAGAGAGTGGTTGTCGCGATGGGGGTCGAGCTGCGCGTCGTGACGACGCACAGCGAAAGACGGGTCCGCAGGGGCAGCTACAGGACCAGCAGCAACAGCCGCAGCAGCAGCAGCAGACTGAGCGTCCAGGCGGGCGTTTATGAGCGCCATTTGTTGCAGGACGAGTGCGAGGGTAGCAGGGGTGGGACTGACAGAGCTCTGTGGAGAGTCGAGGTCAGGGGAAGCAGGAGGCGAATCAGGTGGGTTGTCGACAGAGCGAGTTTTTGGCGCCATTTCGACACAGGGCGAGAAAAGGAAAAGAGCCGAAAAAACAGGCAGCGGTAAAAACCGCTAGCCGGACGTGTGCCTAACAGCGGTATGCAGAGAGACGGCCTGATGCCCGCCGACCCCTCGGCCTGATGCCCCGGGGTGTCTCAAAGCACCTTTTCTGTGTCCTCCACCCAGTGTGGGGCACAAGTCGGGGCCACGGCCAGTGCAGGTGGGACGATGCGGCGGCGGCTGAGTCGCTACGATAATATATTAATTAAAACCGTAATCTAAGGCTGTCGTGCACTCTGTATATGTATAGTCACCCGATAGTGCGCCCCCCCCCCCGGTCTCCAGCTTGGACCTGTATGCACCCTGTCCACACACGACGAGTGCGTCGGTGTGGGTGGCTGTCTGGCGTCCTCGAGCGGCTGACTTAGGTGGGATGGATGTTTTTTTTTTTTTTTTTTTTTAACGCTGGTTATACTGGCGATACCGCCGACTACAGGATGAAAGTACTAGGTATCTATGAAAACTTGCCTTCTTCGGGAGAGGTGGCGATGGCAGCTCGCCGAACCAAGTTGTCGCGCGTGAGTGACGTGAGGCGGGGGCCCATAACCTGTTAAACCGTGCACACACGATCAGTAAGGAAGGTAACTAACGCATACGTAGTTACAGTCACAATCACGCAAAGGGACAGTCACAGAGACAACCAGCCCGAGGCGTGGTGTCGGGACAACAGAAGTGTTGGAGCAGAAGCCTAGCGACAGCTCTGTACCAGTACAAACAGGTTATCGGTATGTCCGATCTAGACATGTACAAATCATATCTAGAATAGCTTACAGTAGCTATCTGCAACTAATAACTAGAAGGTATTACTTACAACAGGGTCAGGTGCGCGAAGGAAGTTAACGAAAATGAGCGTCATCTTGCAAAACAATATAGGGTAAGGACCAACCCCTAGGTAGCTCCGCGAGGCGTTAAAGTTGTTCACGTACGTTCATGGTGAAGTAGTCGCGGCCCGCTCGGTGGATGCCCAACGCGTAGAACCCGTCTTGCATGTCGAAGCTTAACACCCAGTCTCCCTTACGCGTTAGGCACTTGACTCCTAGGAGCGTTTTCATCTTGAGTCGCTTTCATACGCAATGCGTATTTAGTGGTCGTAGGTCGCAGACTAGCCCCCACTTGTTGTTTCCCGGCTTGGGCACTAGGAAGAGTCTAGAAACGTCATCGCTTTAGGTAGAGGCCCCCCAAGCTCCGGCTTGTACGAAGCGCGCTTACTCGCGGTCGACGAATTCTAGTTGGGCAGAGGTGGCGTCCAGTAACGATATTTCTTGGTTGAATCATGGGGGCGGGCGGCTGTTTTTGAACGATATCGATACTCCCTCCCGGATCCACTCTAGGGTTTGAACGCTCGCGACGATTTTATCCCGCTCGCGTCAGTTCCGTCGCACGCGATGTCGCATGTAGTCAGAGGCTGGGTTGCAGGAATCGGCGCGGCGGTGCACACCATCACCCTTTTGCATTGGGCTCGGGCTTCTTGTGTTGGCATGGTTTGTCCTTATCTAGCTTCTCGCGTTTTCCTTGTCTTTGAGCTCCTTGTCCTCGAGGTTCGTGTCCGGCAGCGCGGTAGGTCTCTTGGGGTTGGTTCCGTCTCCTCTGCCGGGAATCGGGTGCTTAAAGTTTTGAGCGGCTTGAGCTTTAGCAACTGTGAGTAGATTACTAACTTTGATACATTTGTCTTCCAAGGCTGCGAGGAGTCCGTCGACGCTGTTGGTGTTGCGGGCGACTGCCTGCGTGTCGACGAAGCGGGAGTAAACGAGACGCTCGGTGACTCGCTCCTCGCCCGTGAGGGTCTTCTTGCCCTTGAAGCGGTGAATGTTGGTAAGTCACGACTCGACGGCCTGCGTGACAGCCTTGTGTGCCCAAACGGCCGCGTCGTGGACATCCCATGCGTGCGCTCTTTCCGCTGCGGTAACGGTTGTCGAACGAATCGTTGCCATACCTGTTTCGAGCGCCACGTCCGCGGCTGAAAAGTAAGCGCCATAGCACGCTAGGTGTCGATATTTGCCGCGGGAGGAAACTCGTTTTCTTTGTTAGGAACTTGTATGTCTCGTCATGTCGAGTTGTCCACATGCCCGGTGCAGAGGCGTTTTTACTGGCGGTAAAATATCGCTGAACGCTCTTGGGAGTAAATCGATCAAGTCGCGCGGGTCGATGTACGAAATCTTGGTCGAAATAGGACTATAGGAGATACATGCGTGGCGTACTTGTCCACGCTCCCACCCTCAAATACTTCGCCGCCCGGTACAAGCGGAATGTTATGATGCTTGTTAGGGGCTGGTGATTTCGTTTGGTCGCCGTCTACCTTCAAGAGCGTCTGGTTGACACTATTAAACAAGTCTTCAAACTGCGCTGCATATGGTGGCGCCCTAATGGCTCCGTTGTCGTCCCCCTTTGGGTACATGTGTTTTGGTAGATTGTCTTCCTTATTTACCGTGTTAAGTGGTTCGATAGTAGCTACACCGTGTGGTAGTAGAGATCTTGCACCTTGCTAGATTGCTGGAGTCTAGATGCCGTTGCGTGGGCTGTGCTAGCACTATGGCAAAAAGGTGGACGACCTCTGTGTGTCGGCGCGTCATATAGGGGTAACGCATGTATGTGTTTTACCACTGTGACATGCGTAATCTAGCGGTTAGAATTTGTAACGTCGTGGCAACTCCCGAGCATTCTCGCTCCTAGCGTAATTTAATTAAACCTTTATAATTTCAATATTACCACATGTAGCACATCCTCATAGTTTAATTGTCGCGATATACACGGATATATGTACACGTACATCAAGAATATAGTAACTTCGTTGTTGTTTGTTTACAAAGTACTGGGGGGCCCGTTATGCAAAAAGTGCAAATCTCTTACATTAATTGGCTGACAGGCCAAAGAGGACATGTACACGCATAAAAAGGGAATAAAAGAGGTTGAGTTTGCGAGAGCGATGCTCGCGCAAAAGGCAGAAGGTGGACTAGCGTTGTACATAGGGGTGAGTTTTACTAAGGCAACGCAAGTAAAAGCTATCCCGGACGGTTAGGCTTGCGAAGCATCATTGCTACGCTTGCTAATCTAGCCATGTGTAGTTCAAACCCATTTAATTGACATTATGACAATTTGCAAAGCCGTGGGGGGCTCCGTTACATTATCATATCGTTGTCTGGTGGGTAGTTCGCGGTTGGCCGCCTCATGGCGTGAGCCTGTTAGAGTTGGGAACGGATAGTTACACGGAGGTCGTGCCGGCCCCACAAGGGGGGCCGGCTGTGGTGACTAGAGAAGTGTGTGGAGAGAGATGGCGGCCGGCGAAGGCACCGGCAAGGCCGGCCGACCGCCACTAATAGGGAATAGAGTACCGCTAATAGCATAACACTAAGTACTAGAATGACAAATAGCTACCTTGTACATAAGTACTATGCAACGGGATGCTAGTGCTAACACCCCCCCTCAAGGTAGCCGAGGTCTTGACGTCGTCCTAGCTTGCGTTGAGGAAGGTGTCATCTTGGTAGAAGGTGTAGTGCTTTTAGCGTGTGTCTCCGGCCGGGTAGGTGTAGCGACATGCGCTCACAAGAACGTGCCGCTACCGGCGAGTTGCCGATATGAAGCAGTTCCGAATGTAATGTGTAATGTACTATTCTGACATGTAGCGGGAAAAACTGTCCACGGGAGAATTAGCCGACGCATGAGAGCGACCGGCGAGGAAGAAGCACAGCCAACAAGGCCGTTAGGAGCGTGTAGGCACGCTAAAAACATAGACGGGCGCTCGTGTCGACTCCCCCTTTCTCGCCGTGGGAAAGTTAAGCTCCTCGCTAAGTAAGGTGAGCGTTGCGGCATTGCCTCTGGAAAAAACAATAACAGTACTAATTAAAGTACTGAAAGGCTAGGTGAGACTGAAAGTTGGGTGGGGCGAACGTGGCGCCGGGCGCTTTACACACGCTCTTCTCCTTTTTACGTGGGAGATGGTAGGACAGTCGCGGACAACCAGCTCGAAGGCGAAGCGTGGGGTCGGTGGGACGATGAATTACTAGCGTGGCGCCGAGCGCTTTACACACGCTCTACTCTTTTTTACGTGGGGGTAGATAGGACTAGCGTGGCGCCGAGCGCTTTACACACGCTCTTCTCTGGTGTAACTTGGTGGAGGGCCCATAACATGTTAGAGTTGGGAACGGATAGTTACACGGAGGTCGTGCCGGCCCCACAAGGGGGGCCGGCTGTGGTGACTAGAGAAGTGTGTGGAGAGAGATGGCGGCCGGCGAAGGCACCGGCAAGGCCGGCCGACCGCCACTAATAGAGAATAGAGTACCGCTAATAGCATAACACTAAGTACTAGAATGACAAATAGCTACCTTGTACATAAGTACTATGCAACGGGATGCTAGTGCTAACAGAGCCATCCAAAGAAGTACCAATGCGTTGTCTGGGGAACGATTGTGGGGTCGATGTTGTCGAGCACGACGTTTGATTCCGTCGCCTAGCCGCCGAAAAACTTCATTTTCTGCATGTTAACCCCGATCGCGTACGCGGCCGTGGTCGCACCTTTTCGAAGTGAATGCGACGTCCAAACGAAGCCGTCTCGGGGGTGGGTTTTGATGCCCGCTAGCACGAGCTGCATCGAGCTCGAAAGGGTATTCGCTGACCGGCTGGCTCTTCGCGGTTGTCGATCGCCCAACGATACTGGGGGGTCTTTGTCGGTAGCGGACGTCCGTTGTCGGAAGATATCGAAATACCCAAGTAGACTAGCGATCCGAGGGTGAGAACCCTCATAGCACATAGTAGGCGGCGTTCGGTTGCGACGCCTGGTTGTCCTTTTATGCCACGGTGGTGAAGGATGACTCCGCCTTGTGTAGTGACGAGGTCACCAATAAGGCACTCAACACCTGCGCCACCTCGTGAGGAAGGACAAATAAGACAATCGTCGCGATACATGCTCGTAGTAGCTCAATCTTGGGGCGTGGTACGGCGTATGTGCCTAGGAGCTGTAGTTCAGAACGCAGTTCGTCCTCAACGCGCGTGTGCGCGCGGTGTACAACTGCGGATGTTAGTGGTACGCGGACGAGCGTCGGTGCGTGTGTTACTTTAGAAGCTGCTTATCATTTTCGCACTCTCGCAATGAGGTCCCCTAGCGTGTCATACGATTCATCACGATGACTGCCGGGTCATGTGATTAATTGTGCCATAGTAGCGGGGCTACCGTCGAGGGGAACTAGCTATTGCTCCTCGCAAAACTCGAAGTATCGTTGGATTGTACTGCCGTACGTAGTGGAAGTGCTTGGTGTCCATGCTGTTGTAAGTAAGCTCAGTAATTGTGCGCCCATCACGTCCTCTCCGAGGATGCGGGACATATCCGGGCGAGTCCGTCCAAGGGTTGGTGCATTCCGAGACTTCGACGTTGCAATTGAAATTGAAATTGAAACTGTTTACAACATGTACCGTATGCGCCGGTTTACACCAAATACCGTACGCGCCGGTTGCTGTCTATGGGCCCTCCCAACTATGCCATACAGGAAACTTACAAGTCATGGCTAGACCGTTAACCACCTAAATCCAACCTCTCCAAGGATGTTTCGGGGATTTTACTCCCCCCCGGGGAGGGTGCGATGCAGGGTGAAGATGGTGTGCAATCAAGGGCTAGCGAATGTTCAGTGTGCGGGGGGGCGGCGAGAGGTCGTGCGTGATTTGATGCGGTATACAAGTAGGAGATGGTGTAGCCATTGGACAGTGTGCGTGTCAAGTTGTGCGAGTATGCGAGATGTGTCAAGTCGTGTTTTGGAGATGAGTTTGTCAAGAGGGTCGGTGCGGGGGGTGAGGAGAGAGGTGAGACTTGCGATGGTGGATGTGTGTGGTGTACCCGTGCGGCTCATGACGATGGGGAGGATGTCGATTTCGGCACTTGGCCAGTGGTTGCGGATGGCATTTGCGAGGAGTGTGTACTTGGCTCTAATCAAGTGGGCTGTTTGGGAGAGGTTGTGGTCAGTGCAGTACTTCCACTCCCCTATCTGAATTTTCTTAATAGATGAGTATCGGCGGCGGCCGTTTGTGTGACCGACATATCGAGGTTCGAGGAGGCGAATGAAATCGGGTTTGTGCGCCGGGGGTTGCAGCGCAGGGGGGGGAATCCCAGGGGAGGATGGCGGGGCACGCGTTTAGGGAGTCGGGCGAGAGACCTTCGTCAGCACCTACAAGGCGGGTAGGCATATGGGTGGGGTGAGGGGGGTGACATTCAAGAGGAGAGCGGGTGGGAGTGGGGGGAGGTGAAGGACTTTATGGGTTTGTTACCGAAGTTTGCAGTGATGGTCTCCTAGCGACCTCCGTTGTGGCGTTCTAAGAGAGAGAGTAGGAGTTGTAGCGCGCTTTTGTGGCGGTCATGTCTTAGGCTAGACATGGTTGGGCAGTTACCGGCTATGTGGCCGTTGCTAGTGAATTGGCCACACATGGGACAGCGCAGGGTGGGGTTGTGTGTGAGGAGGCGGGTGTTGTGGACTCCCCACATGATTTCTTGCTTGTGGGTGAATTGTATGTTGGTGAGTGTTGTGTGTTTTTTGTGGAAAGTGAAGTCCGCACCGTCCTCCGCGGCGCGGGCGAGGAGGGCGCCGTGTTTGAGTATTTGTGAGAGGGGTGTGTGTGAGTGTTTGATGCTGTGGGTATGCGCGTCAGTTTTGAGGTTGGTGTATGTGTAGGGTATGGGTTCCCCTAGGGTTTGTGAAATGAGGGTGTATGGCCAGGTCCAGTGGCCTATCGACACTTCTGAACCTGTGGTGTATGTTGTGTCGGGTGGGTGTCCATCTGCAACATGATTCGCTAGAGTGTATGCGAGGTCGTTTCCTAGTGAGTGGTTGTGTGCTTTAATTTTGCCGAGGTGTGTGGGGATGCCTGCGTTGCATCGGGTTTTGAGGGTGTGTGTGATGGAGAGGAGTTTATCGCGGTGGATGTTGTGTCTATAGGCGGATGGGCAGTTTAAGTATCCTTGTATGAGGCGGAGGGAGCACGCACTTTCTGTAAGGAGGTGGGTATGGCCTAGTTGGAGGCCTATGTAAATGCCTGCTAATTCAGCTCGATTTATAGTGTGAGAGGGAGGGGTAGAAGTCACCAAAATTTTGATGCGGGTGTCCGAGCCGGGGTGGGTAGTGGCTGCTCCGAGGGGGGAGTTGCCTCCTTTCTTGGAGCCGTTTGTGTACACGAAGTCCTGCCAGTTCCAAGCAAGAGTACCTCTGGTGGGGGAGTATGTTAGTTGCATGCGTTCATGGAGGGGGTAGGTAAGGGGGCGAGTAGGGTTGGGGGGGAGGTGATAGATGCGTACTGAGTGTGGTGAGTAGGAGTCGGTGAGGTGTGGAGGTGGGATGGTGATGGTGGGGTTGGGGAGGTGCGTGTCGTAGATAGACTCGAGAGTGTTGTGGAGTGCGGTCATGGCTGTGTGTGAGGGTAGGGTGGATAGGGCTAGGAGGTTAGCGACGAGGTAGATGTCGACCATCCAGCGCGTGCCGAACGGGGTAGGAGTGGGATGGCATGTGTGTTGGTCGGTCGGTAGGAAGGTGTTCGCGTCGTTGGGAAGGGTGTAGAGGTGGTGTGTGTATGGGGAGTTGATGTATTTGGAGTGGCGGTATGGTGTGTGTTCCCAGCGGGGGAGGATGAGGATGGTTGCGCTGGGTGTGTGAGAGGCTGTGAGGTGTGCGGTGGTGATTGCATGTTCCATGGCGCGGCGCATGCATTCGTGGCCGTATTCTGGGTTGGCGATGTTGGTGCCGCGCTATGTGTGTGGGGCATTGCTGCCGCTTGATGAGAAGACTATGTCTTCGGGGTATAGCGAGTGGTAGGTGTGAGAGTGGAGTGATTTATTGAGGGAGTCGGAGAAGAGTTCTGTATGGATGTGGAATGTGTGGCGGAGAGCTGTGAGGAGGTCCTCTCTAGTGGCCCATCTATTACGGGTGGTGGTGGCGGTTGTGGGGGAGTGGATTTCTGAGCGGGAACCTAGGCGAGTGAGGAGGTGGTAGACCTCCTCTTCAAACGTATGCTGCGAGAAGTCGGGGCGGAAGAGTTGGAATAGGTGTCGGACGCGGGGGCCGCTAAGGGTGGTGACCGCGCGGCCGTCGGGAGTGCATAGCATAGTGGTATCGTCGTGCAGTGATGGGTGTGTGTGAATGGCGAATTTACCGGTAGAGAGCATGTCGAGGTCGGGGTGGATGGGGTCGTGGTTGAATGTGATAAGGGGGTGCGTCCATGGAGGGGGTCCCGGCTCTGGCAGGATGGGTGTCGTGGAGGGGACAAAGCCGGAGTTAAATGCGGTGAGGGCGGTGGGGCCGGAGGGGGTCTCACTGATGGTGTCGTGTAGTTGTAGGCATGGCGCCTCGACGTTGCACTTACGTACCGTAGATCGCCTCGCGGATGTGTGCGTCCTTGTTGCTAGTGGGCCTTCTCCGTTGGTGAAGGCATTTAGCGTGGCGCTGACCGCTCCTCGCTGAAGGTAGATCATCACCGATAAGGAGCTCGGAATACATTGAGGCTTGCCTAGCATACCTCGCCTAGCTCTCCGTATGCTTGGACGAAACAAGCTGTCGCGGGGAGAGATGACGATTTGTTTCATTGCCATATCGGTGATTCCATGGTGCCAAACATTGCGTGTCCATCTCGGGGCGACGACTGTAGCCGCTGCTCCGCTCCATCGCAGCTTGGGGACAAAGTTGGGTAGTAGTGGCCACGGGGGGTTGCACCAATTGTTCTCGGCGTTCCACTGTGAATCTGTGAGGTTCATCCCGTCGACCGCTTCGCATGGGGGGTCTAGCCAACCCGCGATGTCGCGGGGTAGGAGGCGATTGAGGGCTGACGCGAAGCGGTCAATACTGTGTCACAACCAGCCTCTCGGTGGCTGGTTGCTAGTCAAAATCTCTCATGGGAAGCGTTCAATGAGTGAAAAGTGCTGGTAGTTCTGTAAGCAAACTACAGTGGAGCAGTCGCTATGCGGGGATTGAAGGAAAGAAGTTACAATGTGGAATATCCTGTCACCGCCCTCCATTGTGCTAGACTATTTATAGTCTAGCGAAGCTCGCCTTCAGTCTCGTCACGCGTCACGCTTCCCCAGGCAGGTATCGACGTGTCGACGTCCGTAGTCTTTCGTAGGCCAGGTTGCGTAACCAATTGGCCTCGTGCCTAGCGTCTTGACGCATGGGAGAACTCACTGTGCGTACTGTACATACCGAGAGGTACATATACGTACAGTACTACGGACAGTGTCCTCGAGCTTCACAATGGCAAGTGTAACTGCTAGTACACTACATCCGTGGAAGGTACGGTATAAATATCGTAGCGAGTACTTGTACTAGTCCTGTAACGTACTGTCACAGGACAGTACTCGCCACACTCGTACGCTCCCCCTCTTGACAGGATGTGAGGCTGGCCGAGAGGCCAACCTCAAGCAGTAGGTCTTCGGGCTTTCTCCATAACTCGAGTCGAGCGCTGCGTTGCAGGCTGTGCTCTCAGGAGAACCGGGCGTCCTATCTCAGTGCTGCTCTTCAGCACGACGCAGATGTCTCAATTCCGGGCGGTAGTCGTAGCGATTAGCGATACCGTCAGCGACACTTCATCTGATCCTGTAATCAAGTGCATCAATGTGCTCCTGTAGAAAAGTCAGCACTTTTCATATCGTCAGAATCATACCTGGGTACTGTATCTGGAAGTGTCATCAAGAATATTTCAATCCCTGTATACACTACGGGACAAAATAATATCAGTCGCGTCTGATGTCCTGTCTGTCAGCTACCATCTTCAGACAGACACAGAAACAACACTTCAACCAGCAGGTAAGTGTATCAAGCACGGCAAACTCTCTCAGATTCTGTCGTAGTAGAGGTTGCACAGGCAGCGAATTCTTCGTTGCCATAGAATGTTGTCGATATATCTCTCTTGACAAACGAGGGACACTGTAATAAATATCCGAAAATACTACAGTCTTGTCCACCACTCAACTCATCTTTCGTGCATTCCATATCGACTCCCTTCAGCGTGTCTACGCATCAGGCTCGTACCATGCCAACACTTTGTTGCGCATCGAGGTAAAGTCAATAGACCTTGCCAACTTTCAAGTTGCACAATCTGGTCCAATCGTATTGCCTCGGCAAACTCGGATTGTGGATATCTCGCTAGTCACGAATTACACTACCACTCAGTATCATGGTTTCTTGCCAATCAATCTCTCTGAGTCTCTGGTATGCAAACGAGCACTAACGAGCAGCAAATGAGTTCGCGAGTGAAAACGTGGGGTCGAACCACGGTCCGAAACCAATGTCACAACCAGCCTCTCGGTGGCTGGTTGCTAGTCAAAATATCTCATGGGAAGCGTTCAATGAGTGAAAAGTGCTGGTAGTTCTGTAAGCAAACTACAGTGGAGCAGTCGCTATGCGGGGATTGAAGGAAAGAAGTTACAATGTGGAATATCCTGTCACCGCCCTCCATTGTGCTAGACTATTTATAGTCTAGCGAAGCTCGCCTTCAGTCTCGTCACGCGTCACGCTTCCCCAGGCAGGTATCGACGTGTCGACGTCCGTAGTCTTTCGTAGGCCAGGTTGCGTAACCAATTGGTCTCGTGCCTAGCGTCTTGACGCATGGGAGAACTCACTGTGCGTACTGTACATACCGAGAGGTACATATACGTACAATACTGCGGACAGTGTCCTCGAGCTTCACAATGGCAAGTGTAACTGCTAGTACACTACATCCGTGGAAGGTACGGTATAAATATCGTAGCGAGTACTTGTACTAGTCCTGTAACGTACTGTCACAGGACAGTACTCGCCACAACTGTGTGGCCCGGAGCGGGAGTCAAGTTCCGCGAATAGGACCGGATAGAGCTGCCAATCGTCGCTGACGAGGTGTCTGCTGAGCCGGTCGGCCCAAACGTTGGCTGCGGAACGCATGTAGCGGGCTCGTATGTCGATTCCGTTTTTGTTCAGCATATGCCACAATTTTCTTAGCTCGGTCATCATACTCGGTGGGCGTGACGTTAGTCCGGCTAGAATGTAGCAGACCGCATAGTTGTTCTCGTGCAGTAGGACGCCCTTGCCTCCAAGTTGTGGGAAGAACATTTGAACTACTAGCCTGGCTGCTTTGAGTTCCTTCAACATTATGTGTTGTGTCTCGTCGCACTCGCTCTAGAATTCTCTTGCCTCGTTGTGGCTGTTGAGCACCGCTCCTCATCCGTAGCTTGAATTGTCGATGTGCATGTCGATGGCCTCTCTTGAACTTGTTGCTGGATTGGATTTCCATTGGACTGAACTGGTACTTATGTCCACCACTACAAGTCTCACCGCAGCTGTGGAGTCATCCGGACTTTTCCACCCCACTTATCGCCGATGACGGAATAGAGCTCGCGTAGGAAGAAGCGAGCGGCTGGAATGGCGAGGAGCATGTAATGGGCTTGTCATGCTAGTGACTAGATGTATCGTACACGCCGCCAACGGGAGTTTATCGTTCCGCGTCCGATGAGGTGGCATGCTTGGGTGATGATCTTGTGCAGTTTGTCGTGGGGGGGGGGGGCAAAAAATTAGCATGTAACTGAGTCGATGTTGATCCCCAAGTGGTGACCGAACTGCGTGTGCTCCCACAATCCTTTGATGGGGTGTCGAAGGAGGCCGAACCGGTCGAGCTATTTGTCGAGGCGGCGCCGAGCTTGCAGAGCTTCTCCTTCCGACGAGGCGAAGAATAGGAAGTCGTCCACGTTAGACCCATCCGCCTCTCCAACATTCCCGCCTCATGCAGTGTCGTGTGTGCTGAGATGGAGGCGGGACGCTCTCAAGATTTGCAGTTCGTAGGTGGCGCACGAAGGTCGTTGTGAGTCTGCAAAAGTGGAAAGGCGAGCGCGACCAACCCGTGGATAGTCCAACTAGCCGATAGAGGTGCCAGCGCACGTTAATCGTAAAATGATCTCGACACTGCGGGGCAATTCCTAGCGCATAGAATCCATCCTCTCGGTCGAAAATGAACATGCAATCGCCATGGCGGGTGAGGTGCCGAACTCTTAGTAAAGTCTCCATCTTCAAGCGTTTTCTTGTACAATAGTCGTTAATATATCGCAGGTCGCAGATCAAACTCCACTTGTTCTTGCCGGGTTTCAGGACTAGAAATAGCCGTGAAACGAATCTGTTCCCACGCTCCGGTCTCAGCGAATTTGGCTAGTTCCGCGTCGACAAATGCGAGTTGCTCCAATGTTCCATCTAATAATCAAACGCCTTGATTGAATGGTGGGAGGGGGGGGGGTCGGTTGTGTCGGAAGGGGATAGTCACTCCCTCCCGGATCAATTGTAGGACTTACCCGCTCGCGCCGATATTCTCCCACTCTTTCCAGCTTCACCGCACGCGATGACGCATGTAGACGGAGTTGGGTTTGCATGAATTTGCCCGGCGGTTCACCTCGTCAGCCTTGCATATCGTGTTCGACCCCGGCTTTCGGATGTGAACGCGTCCGCTTTTCCCTTGTTGGTTACCGGTCCCTTATCCTTTGGCTTTCCTCCGTTGGAGTTTCCCGGGTTGGAAACGCTTGAATTATTGTTGCTGCTTCCTCCTCATGTTTGGTGTCTGTACTATACTTATGCTTGTGTCTTGGCTGCGGCGTGGAGACTAACTTCGAGGCGCTTGTCTTCGAGTGCGGTGAGTAGTCCGTCGACGCCGTTAGCGCTACGTTCGCCGATATGCGTGTCGAAGAAGCGGGAGTAGACGAGGCGCTCGGCGACGCGTTTTTCGCCGGACATGAGCTTCTTGCACTTGAAACGTATGAGGTAAGTGAGCCTCTCTTTGTGGGCGTTGTTGCACGCCCTATGCGTCCTTGTGGTTGCGTCGAATAGACCCCATGTGTCCGCTTCGGCTTCCGCGGCGTAGGTTTTCGGACAATGCGCGACCAAAATTGTCTCGAGTGTGGTGTTAAGGGTAGCGTGAAACATAGCATAGCAAATAAGGTGCCGATGCTCGTTGCGAGATGTAATGCGTCGCTCCTCGGTGAGGAAGTTGTCGCCCTCTCCATGGCGCGGTCACCACAAGTACGGGCGTGTGGGAGTTATATAAAGGTGGTGGCGAGTCCGCGTAAGCCGTAGGTGAGTCGTCTACCCAATCGTGCGGGTCCATGAACGCGTCTTATGGTATAGGACTTGAAAATGACATAAGAGATCCGTATCGATACCACCCGAGCCGTTACCCTCGTTGGTAGGCTCATGAATGTTCTGCCGGCGGAAATTGTTGTTTGACTAGAGTTGGGTGGCGTGTCCTTCACTCCTTCATTGCGATGTCAAAGCTCGTGAACTAACAATGTTAATTATTGTGCAACTTGTGCAGAGACGGAGGACTTGCCTTCCGGGACGTCGACATCATGATACAAGTGGTCATGTACATAATTTGACATCTTTATGTCGTATGTAATCTTCCAAAGTCGGCGGGTAGATACGAATTTGTAGGGATCGGGTACACCGTGCTAGACTTCGAGAGTCTAGATGCGGCGCACATCTCTCGCAAATAACGGCATAAGGTGGACTAACGTTGTGTGCGGCGCGTCATATATAGGGGGTGAGTTTTTTAGTAAGGCAACGTCAGTAAAAGCTAGCCTGGACGGTTAGACTTGCGAACCGTCATGGCAACGCTTCCTTCTCTTGCCCCGTGAAATTCAGACCTCTATAATTAACAGTATATGACCACAAAACACCGCCCGTACATGTACATCCTCCAGAGGATGTGAGTGCGGGTGTACTTGCCAGTCCAATATCCCTGGTGCGCGAAAGGAAAAAAAATAGAGATTATAATTTATTGTTTTTTAGCACTCTGGGTTCCTATCTCCGCGACGCTTTTCAGGAGGGCAGTGCTGATGCGGTGGCATGCCTTCGTGTTCCTCGGGCTTAGGTTTTTTCCTCTTTTCTTCTTTTTGCTTGGTGGCCTCCGCTGCGCTTTTTCTTGTAAAAAAATGCAATTTATTGTTTTTTTTATTTCGATCAATTGTTTGGCCTGCATCGATGCATCAGATATGAACTTTGCTTCTTTTTGCTTGCTGGTCTCCACTGCTTTTTATTGTAAAAACGTTTTACATATAACTTTGCCACCATCCGCGAAAGATGGGCGGGATATGCATCAGATGAAGCCGGGATGAAACTGCGGTGCGCGGAATCGCTACGATTCATTCACGACATATCATCGCTTGACGCCTCGCGACCACGAGGGGCGTGGCGAGCAGAAACAAAAGCGGTACGGGTCCGTAGCACCGTCGCTAGCCGTTGTTTCAAGTTACTTCTCACCGGCACAGGTACTTAATCCTTACTACTTACCACTGACCATTCCCGTTTACACTTTCCTTACACTTGCCTAAACTCAGCCATGCCGAACCTTGGCGCGTAGCACTCCCTGCTGACCTTCCCGCCCCGCGCCTTCAACTATTTACTCCACCCGCAGTGTTTGGTTCGGCGACAAACAGCCGGTAACCCGCGCTGCGACAGCCAAAAACCTTAAACTAGCGCAGTACAGGGAATTTTTCTTAGCCCTCGCTTGCGTCGTCGCAAGCGGGCAAGGGTCTCCGGAATGCCGTCATGGCCGAGCTGTGCGGCGCCTCCCAAGGTGAAGGCCGACCGCAGCTCCGGCAGCACCGACGGGTCGCGAGGCGGCAACAGGGTGCCAGGCTGCGGCTGCACAGCTGCGAGCGTAAAAACCGACGACAATAAATCCGGCTCTCGTGCTGATCCCAGCCCAGCGGCGCCCGAGCTGCGGTCCCCGGTCGCCCCCACCACCACCACCGCCTCCACCCCCGACCTCTCACCCGCCACGAACCCGATCGCCCAAATGCCCACGACTGAAAGCCCACCGACACAGGTCGAATTGGACGGGGACGGCGAAAGTTTCTTCGACGCTGGTTCTGACGCGCAGTCTGAAGATTGTTGGTACGACGCGGACGGGGATGCGAGCGTACTGTCGGAGGGTAAGGCCGCCGGGACTGCCTCGGCGAGCCCCCAACTCTCGCATCACATCGCATTTCACCACTTGCGGCGAATGGGTGGCGTGATGGAATTATGGTCCAGGCGATATTGGATTTCGGACGCGGTTGATGCGATAGTGATGCGGGCACGGCGGTGCTGACTCCGGCGTGTGTTGCGCTGTGTGTCGCAGAGGAAGAGGGGTGTGACCTAGTTGCACCCGGCGCGGAGGTTGTCGACAATGAGGGGAGCAGGTTTGGGGATTTATCAACGTGCTCAGTGGCAGGGGACCCGCCTGAGTCAGAGGAGCTCCTTCTCCATAGGTGTGGTGCTTAAGTAGGCGCGAAGGGGTATTACCTGAGAAGGAGAAGCAGCGGTGGGTAGGTCTTGATGATGCGGAGACGGTGGAGAAACAGCAGGGCGAATTGCTACTGCTGCTGCAAACCCTAAAACGACGGCTGGCGTTGTGTTTGGACGCTGTGCAGGGCAGCGTTTCATGGGGTGGTGGATGAGGTGACCAGGCTTGCGGAGGCTGAGCCAAGCCTCCTCTCTGCAAAGGACACTCATGGCAATACGGTCCGAGCCACACCACCATACTCCAACCCTATGCACCCCCACACGCACATAGCTCCCCCCCTCCCCCCCCTCTTTCACCACCACACACTCACATGTACCACACACATACCTACCCACCTGCGCGCACTCATGGGCGTAGACAATTATGCACATACACACACACACACACACACACACACACACACACACACACACATACCACGCACACATAAACCGAGAAACACATACGCACAGTCACACGCACTCACAAACATATACTCATACTCAATCACTCGTACCGCACCACGCACACCGACACACACACACAAACACACTGAAACGCACTCACACATACCTACCAATCACACATCCACAGGATTACAAGCACACACGCACACGCACACATGCGTGCGGGCTCACAAAAACACACACCCACTCACCGATTCATACGTACCACACCACGAACACAGCCACAAACACTCACACACACACACACACACACACACACTCACACACACACACACATACACACATTCCGAAGCACTCTCTCTCTCTCTCTCTCTCTCTCTCTCTCTCTCTCTCTCACACACACACACACACACACACACACACACACGCACAAATAAACACACATACCCACACACACAAAAGCACACATACCTACATACAAACGCGGGTATAAACCCATTTACACACACACACACACACACACGCGCGCGCGCGCGCGCGCGGCTGCTGTGGCTCCCCATCCATGCACTTGGCGGAAAACTTGCACTCCTCTTAGCTTTGTTGGGCAAAAGTCACTGTTACTACGTTTGCTGCCACAAAGAAATTGAAGAAGGCCGTAGCAGTGCATTTTTGATATGCACAGTACCCATGCACGGGTTATGAAAGGCTAATGTTTTACTTGGTGGTCGGCAGCCGCTGCACGTGGCCGTTATTCGGGGGCAGAAGGAGGTGGTGACTCGGCTGCTGTCGCTGGGTGCGCGGGTGGAAAAGAAAAATACGCGAGGGTGGACGGCGATGGAGCACGCGATAGGCCTGCGCGACCGGCCGATGGTGAAGCTGCTATACTTGCACCGAGTCTCCGAGATCAAAGGGGAGTATAAGACAAAGAAGCGCGAGCTAATGGCGGCGCTGCAGGGGATGCCCAACTATAGCCTCAAGGTGGGCCCGCCCCCCCCCCCCCCCCCCCTCCTTCTCTTACTCACCCCGCCTCACTTCCTCTACATAAAGTACGTCCACTTTTACCCCATAGTTCACCTTACGCCCTGAATTACATATCTTGTTACCGAATATGCCCTCCTGCTCATGTCTCATACTCCGCAGCTCTGAGTCAGCCTCACCCCATGCACCACCGACCGTAGCCATAAGCCGAGCCCATGCCCAAAGTCAGGCTGTCTCCCTGGTCAACAACTTCCCTTCCGCTTCTCACCCACTTCAGGGTAATTATTTTTTCTTTAACTGCATGACTGTACTTCAGAATTTTAACGCCCTCCTTATCGTGCACCCCACATTCATGGCTCCACCACCAGCGTACTGCCCTCAATTACCAGCGTACTAGGCTCCTATCCTAATCTATGCCCCATCGCACACCTCAAGTCAGTAGGCAGCCGCACGTACAATCCTCCCTCCTCCCCCCTGTTCCACTTCCTCTGCTATCGACATTCCCTTCTATTTGCATACTGTGAAAAGCCACATATACCTGACACCAATGACACTCCTCTGATACTAATGGCACGGAGCGATGTTGTCTCCATTACACATCACCTTATCTTTTAAGAATCACCTCCCTCATCTTGATTTGTTAACCCTATTTCTTGCTTATCAAGTCTCGGTCTGCCGAACCCACCCTAAACTCCTTGAGCCCAAGTCCTCACTCCAATTGAGACAGTCCTGTACGCAGTCCACCATCCTTCTCTCTCCTCTGCCTTTTCCGCTTTCTCAGTGCTGGAACGCGCATGCAATCCCTGAATATGAGTTTCTCGCTATGCTATCGACAGTTCTTTCTATTTGCATACTGTGACAAGCCAATGACACCACCTGCCTGACACCAATGCCACCCCTCTCCTACTAATGGCACGGAGTGATGTTGTCACTATTCCACATCCATTTACCTTTTATGAATCACCTCCCTCATCTTTTATGTGTTAACCCTAATTCTTGGTCATTAAGTCACGGTCGTACGAACCCGCCCTAAACTCTTTAAGCCCCAATTCTCAACCCAAATGAGACAGTCCTGTATTCAGCCTCCCCACCCCCTTCTGTCTCTCAGTGCTGGTACGGCCACACAATTTTTTCAAAGACCTACATGTAAATTTCACTCACCACTCCAAATGAGTGTCTTCGGGCAAATCCTCTCACTCAACCCAGAGTAACCATTCCATGGGACCCACCTCTAAGCCTGCAAGTACCCCAACTGTTACCACAAGTCAGAGATTCGTGTGCGCAACTTGCGCTCTCTCCTTCCCTTCGGCTGTCCTCTTCCTTTTTGTGCTTACGCTCGTTCGCTGCCAATGTCAGATGTCGTGGAGCCTGGGCAGCAGCGTGTTCGGCCTCCTCCTGCGAAAGTACGCACCGAATGATACGTACGAGGTTTGGAAGCTCGGTAACTGCGTGCGCGTGGACGGCACGCTGATGGGGATCGACGACAACAGTAAGGGGCTCATCCCCGAGTGGAAGCGCGGCCAGTTCAGTCTGCTCTTTCACGGCGAGTATAGTGCGGAGGGGAAGTCGAAGGTATGCAATCTTCCACGAGCGCATGCAAGCTGTGAGGAATGTAGCTATAAACACTGTTACTGTTATATCCTCAATAAACGAATTACCTCAAAATGGACGTCAGACGAGATACGCTGCGTTTGGTTAGTGCACCTAATAGCGCACAGCGAGACAGTTCAATACTGCGACCAGGCCGGCGCGCTTTGTTTTTGCTCTTTGTTTTTTCAATGAGAACGTGAGTATGAGTTTCCAACCAATATGTCGCTGATTGCTGATACCCTAGCAGATGAATATTGTGATTAATTGACATACGTAAGTTGACAAACAAACTATGGTATGGGCAATGGTTCGATTCATATGAGAATGAAGTCAACTGTACTTTAGATCCGATACATGTGGTGCCAGGATATGCGTTATCATATTTTTTCGATTCTTATTGTAGAATAATGTTTTCTGCTCAAATATGCACAGTAGGCTGATGTGTGGTGGGGCGCGTGCGTGTGTGCGTGTGTGTGTGCGTGTGTGTGTGTGTGTGTGTGTGTGTGTGTGTGTGTGTGTGTGTGTGTGTGTGTGTGCGTGGATGAGTGGGTGGGTGGGAGTAATTGTATATATGCGTGTGTGTGTGTGTGTGTGTGTGGGGAGGTGTTTTTATATATGTGTGTGAATGCGTGTGTGTGTGTGTGTGTGTGTGTGTGTTTGTATATGTGTTTGCGTGTCCGTGTATTAGTTTCTGTTTTAGCATGGGTTTAGTTGCAATGTTAGTTTTGCACAGCTCGTTGATACTGTGTTATTGCGTGCGGCGGGTCGCTGCTGCAGACGTTTCTGGTGAGCCACACGACGGGGAAGTGGGTCGACCTGTCGGAGCAGAAGAAAAAGGCGGGGGACACGAGCAACATGGAGGTGAGCCTGCTGATGCAGGACGGTGCGGGGAAGACAAAGATGAAGACGACCGAGATGCGGTTCAAGCCGGTCAAGTCGCTGTTTGGGTACCCTGTGCGCGAGAAGGTGGAGGGATGGAACACGACGGTCTACGAGGCGCAGGCGAGGCTGGTCGCGGTCACCACCTTCAAGACGCCCTTCGAGCTGCCAGAGCAGGTGCGCGCGTGGCTTTCGCCCACCATCACCGGCGCTCAAGCTGCTAATTGAAATGACAACTAATTACACTTGTTTTTCAATTTACGTACATTTTCCCTCAAATTACGGAAATGCGTACCTTAGCTCGACAAACCCTGAACCCCTAAAGTCGAAACGAAATTGTATGGGCTCCCAAACATTTTTCGAACAGCCTCCGGTGCAAAATACACGTTTCGCCTTTGATCTCTGAATGAAACAAAGTATAACCTCAAACTCGTTGCCACCCTGAACTGCACCGATGTCGCCGCTGGGAATGTACCTCCGATTTACACCAACATTTTGATATGGCCGAGTGCGCTTCATTCGATGTTGTGGCGTCTGTTGCCCACCCCTTCATTTTCTACCTTAATTCCTGTCATTTCGGGCTCCACAGCTTCGTATTTGCGCCTGCCGTTTTTCTTTTTCTGATTTATGTTTTGCTCCATGCGAGACCCCTGAAGTGCACATCTTTCCAGACTGAAGCCCTAAACCTAAAACCCGCTCCGTGCGCAGAGCCAACGCGGAAGAGCATCTGTTACGCATGCACGAATGTTCCAAAAATGTGGATTTTGACTTTTATTCAGTGACGTTTTATTTCGTGTATTCTTTTTAATTATAGCACGGTTGGCTTACTTGGCCGCTCGTGCAGTGCATTTACTTTTTTTTTTTGGGTAGCCCTATATTTGCTATCCCATTTTTTTGGAATCAACCGTAATTTTCAAGCCCGCTTTTCATTAACTACAAATATCGCGAATTACAGATATGGGGACGATAGAGCCCTCAACCTAAAGCCCGCCCCGTTCGCAAATGAGCCAACGAGGAAGCGCATCTTTTACGCATACTCAAATGTACCAAATTAGGAAACTGTAGATAATGACTGCGTTATGAACTTTCCCTTGGGTTAATGATTAATAATGATTGGGTTGACCTTTTCATGCTTTCTTTTTTACTCTTGCACGGTTGGCTTAATTGACCGCTCGTACAATGCGTTTACCAGGTACGGCTGTTTGACCCTATTTAAAACCCTAAAATCATGATACGCCCTATTTTTCGCACCCGTTTTTCCTTGAGACCCTGCTGAACCACGCAATGGTGCGCGCGGCCGGCAGTGCTCCTTCGAGTCGTACCTGGCGTGGGAGGTGGCGGAGGACGAGGTGGTGGAGCGCGCGGTTGATCCGCTGTCGATGGAGGCGCTCAAGCAGTCGAGGGGGAAGGGCGGCCGCGGCGGGGGCGGGGGCGCAGCGAGGCGCAGCTTTGACAGCAGCAGCAGCGCGGGGGGGGGCGGGAAGAAGGCGGCGAGGGGGGTGCCGCGGAAGGTGACGAGTCGGTGCTGGATGGCGGAGGACTTTCCGATGTCGCTGAAGCAGCTGCTGCCGCTGATGGACATCATCGGCCACGCCAACAAACACCTGAAAAAGGTGGCGAGGTGGGGGCGGAGGCAGACACCTTCTCCAAAAAAAAAAAAAAAAACTGAAATGCACACCGTGCCATAACACATGCACTGATATTAGGGCCAACTTTAGGGTTAGTCAGAATTAAGCGTAAGCCTTAATTCTTTTGGAGAGTAAAATTGTGTACGGTCCAATGAATGGGTTTTGTGTTTGGAGCTCGCCGGTATGCAATTCAGGTATGCTTTGCCTGGGCAGTCGGACATGCGCGTTGATTGGTGCACAGTTGTTTTATTCAGTCAATATACTAAGAAACAACAGCCAAGGGTGATTTAGGGTTTCATATTTAGGGCTATAAAACATTTAGTTCCCGTTAGCTCGACATGGTATCCGTTTTCGTTATCTTTCTAAATGTCACACAAAATGTAGACCCCTCCGATTTTACATTGTTGTTTGACGCATGTTCTTGACGGCGGGGGGAGGAGCTGAGGTGGGATGCATGCTGTGCCGCCCGCTGCGTAGTTTCATGGCAAAGTACGGCGACAGGGAGCTGTTTCCAGTGAAGATCCAAGCGCCGCTGATGCTGACGGTCTTCGCGCTGGTCAGATTTCGACAGTTTGCGACGCTGGAGGCGGGCGAGGCGGCGCTGGATCCCGGGTTCTACGAGGTGCCGGCGTCCTATAAGAAGGTGTCGGCGGAGGAAATGTTCGGGACGTCGAGTATGATGGGGCCCAAGGGCGGCCGCCGGAAGGAAGGCCACGGGGCGGCGGCGGGGCAGCAGCAGCAGCGCGGGAGCGGCGAATTTGAGGCCGCCGACTTCGACATGTTTGGGGATTACGAGTTTAGTCACTCGTAGTTGCGCGACAAACTGTGACCCTGGCGAAACATTTTCTCGGCAGGGTGTGCGCTGTGGCGGGAAAAGGAAGGGGCAGGGTGTCGGGACCGCAAACCCTAAAATTCCCTGTATCGCCAGCGCAATGGGGATGCGTTTGTGCGAGACCGACGTATTCGTCGCGACGTCGTAGCGGACACATGAGCGAGCAGAGGGGGGTGACAGAGGTAGTGGCACCGGACTCGGTCCGAATAGCGTAGACGGACGGACCGGCAGACAGCTTTCGGCGCTGACTACAAGTAGAATATACTAGAGCTGTAAAGACACCCAATTTAACATACTTCACAAAAATGCCAGTGACGACGTCATCTTTGCGGGTCACGGGCCACCAAACCGCTTCCGGCTCTGACCGCTATTATTGCAAAGGATGTCAGTTCCATAATGTGAATTACAAGAAGCACAACATGAACTTGGAGAGGAAACAAGTGAGAAGAACTAAAAGGGCAAGAGTGGCAATTCCATGATATGATTTACAAAATGCCAATAATGGTGTCATCTTTACGAAGCATTGTGCGAGGTTTCCTTTAAAAACAAATAGTTGCACTGTCCGCCGGTTTCGACATTCAATGCTCCGCCAGCGTATTAAAGTTAATTTTGTTATTGCAGGCTTTCATCTGTTTGGTTGGATATCGCCAAGATAATTACCACCCGGGCTCCTAGAAAATGTCAATCTATTGTGTTCACCGATCCTGTGATGTCGCCGATGAGCCGATTTGCATTTGTGCGGGAAACCCCTACCAACACTTTGCTCTTGCAAATGCGACCTATATGCATTTCGATGTTTTCCTACTTATACTGCGAAGTGACATCTCAATGGTTTTTAACAATTGCCATTACAGGTACCGCCGCAAAAAATGGTATTAAGAAGTAATTTCTTCTGGCATGCTCAGCATACCACTATCGTTGATCAGAGTGGGCACATCATCGTCGCGGTCCCATCCATTATTATTCACAAGCGAGACTCGTGATGGTGGACAGTGTGTCGTCGTCCTATTTCATTTAACACTCTTTAGAATGCGCAAGGATCAGGCTAGCAAATAATGTGGCAATTTGCCTCTTGCATATTGCTAACACGAATTAGTTATGTAAGCGGATGTGAAGAGGGAAAGGGATCGACGAGGGTGCGCAGTAAAAATTACTTGCACGATGTCATGCAACGTACTGCAACAAGACAGTTCTCGTCGCAGAAACAACATCCCATGCATGCATTAATGTCATTGCCGACAGTTTATGACACCACTCCGTAACTCCAAAACATGCAATCACAGTAACGCAGTCCTTAGCTAGTACGGCTATTGCTGCATTAGGTGAGTATGCAGCGTTGTTTCGACTAATACACTAGGGATTCACTTGTATTTGCGGGAGAATAAACTGTGCTTGCGCGTGAGTTTCGTGCTAAAGTCCGATTTTGCCTCTCATGACAACCGAGGTAGGTGGATGTTATCAAGCATTGTTGTTGTTTATACCACGTTACTAAAAGTGCTCCTAGCATAGTAGACGCGTATTTGAGTAGGATGCCCTATTCTACAAAGCACAAACTTTAACCATTATACAAAACGCGGCAACGCAACACAATTCACGAAGCTGGGCAGAATGAGAGCAATGCATGACTGCATGTGACTACGAGCGGCTCACGGCTGGGTTATGTTGTTGACGGCGCTGCTCATGCTCCTACGAAATTGTACCGGTACGGGCGGAATAAAATAATTAAAGCACGTGCTTTCAAGAACACTGAATTTAGGTTTTTGATGTTGCCTTTGGCGCAACAACAGGACGAGTAATGACCATTCTTTTATTAACATAAGGAAAGCAAATATATGTGATAAAATTATGGCCCGTTATTTGTACTTCATATTACGTTTTCGATATAATAGCATATCATACAGTGTTGATACTCTTGCATGTCCTCTTGCCATACGGACTTTGCCCCGCGTGTTTTCCTTTTACATGGCGTGCATTTTTCTTGTGATTGGATTTTCGTATGTAATACACTCATCGTTTCCTCCACAATGGTAGTCCGGACAATATTTTGCACCTTCACATGTGAAAAATGAAATCATGGGTCGATTCAATGGACAAATCTTCCAAAATCCTGGTAATGCTTTGGCACGCAAAACGGATTGCGCCGACAACTGTGGGAGGCGATTTCGAGGACTACTACCGGGCTTGTGCATTTGGGGTTATCGCAACCGCACCTGAGCGACACTTTCAAACAATCGCAATGCTGGTTAGACGAAAACGACAACGGGCTCAAAGCGCCGCTATATGAATGACTGTGCGACGGTCGCGCAAATATGATACATATGCGACGAAGGGGAGAGTTGTTGGGCATGTGTTGTAAGTAATACTTTCTAGTTACTAATTGCAGATAGCGAATGTAAGCTTTCCTAGATGTGATTAGTACATGTCTCGATCGGACATACCGAAGCGATACCCTATTTGATTCGGTACAAAGCTGTGGCTAGGCTGCAACTCTCTAACTTCTGTTGTCCCGACATCACGTTTCGGGCTCGTTGTCTATGTGAATGTCTTGTTTGCGTGACTATGATTGTAACAAAGTATGCGTCAGTTACCTTCCACATTGAACGTGTCTACACGGTTCAACATGTTATGGGCCCCCGCCTCAAGTCACTCACGCGCGACAACTTTGTTCGGCGAGCTGCGATCGACAACTCTCCCGCAGAAGGCAAGTTTACATAGTAACACAGTACTTTCACTTTGTAGTCGGCGGTATCGCCAATATAATTGCGCTTTAAACCCACCACACCACCCCACCTAAGTCAGATGCCCGAGGACGCCCGACGGCCACCCACAACGACGGACTCGTCACGTGTGGACAAGGTGCATACATGTCCAAGCTGGAGAAGGGGAGGGGCGCACTAATGGGTGAATACGCATACACATAGTGCACGACAGCCCTAGCTTAATACAGTATATTATACCACCTATTTATAGCGAGCCAACCATCAGCGCGACACTCCACCTGCTCCGGTCGTGGCTGCAACTCGTGCTTCACATTGGGTGGAGGACACATAGAATGCACTTTGAGACGCCCCGGGGCAACGGGCCGAGGGGCCGTCGGTCAACATGCCGTCTCTTTAGAACCGTTGTTAGGCACGAGTGCGGCTAGTGGTTCTTACCACTGGCTGTCGCTACCTCTTGGCGCCGCCATTCACGATGGCACCGCAACATCTCGCACCGGGACTTGTTAGAGTTGGGAGCGGATAGTTACACGGAGGTTGTGCCGGCCCCACAAGGGGGCCGGCTGTGGTGACTAGAGAAGTGAAGGGAGAGAGATGGCGGCCGGCGAAGGCACCGGCATGGCCGGCCGACCGCCACTAATAGGGAATAGAGTACCGTTAATAGTATAACACTAAGTACTAGGATAACTACCTTGTACATAAGCACTAGGCAACGGGATGCTAGTGCTAACACCCCCCCTCAACTCCTCAAGGTAGCCGAGGTCTTGACGTCGTCCTAGCCTGCGTTGAGGAAGGTGCCATCTTAGTCGAAGGTGTAGTGCTTGTAGCGTGTGTCTCAAACCGGGTAGGTGTAGTGACATGCGCTCACAGGAATGTGCCGCTACCGGCGAGTTGCCGATATGAAGCGGTTCCAAATGTAATGCGCAATGTGCTATTCTGACATGTAGCGGGAAAAACTGTCCACGCGCGAATTAGCTGACGCATGAGAGCGACCGGCGAGGAAGAAGCAAAGCCAACATGGATGTTAGGAGCGTGTGGATACGCAAAAGCATAGACGGGCGCTGCTCGTGTTGACTCCCCCCTTTCGCCGTGGGAAAAGTAAGCTCCCCGCTAAGATAGGTGAGCGTTGTGGCGTTGCCTCGGGAAAAACAATAACAATACCAATTAAAGTACGCGCGGGCCGAATTTTCGCGGGTCGGTTTAAAACAACCAGACCCGGACGAGAGCATCGGTAGGCTGAAAGCTAGGTGAGACTAAAAGCTGGGTGGGGCGAGCGTGGCGCCGGGCACTCTTCACACGCTCTTCTCCTTTTTTCGTGGGAGATGGCAGGACAACCACAGTTCGAAGGCGAAGCGTGGTGTCGGTTGGAGGATAAATTACTAGCGTGGCGCCGAGCGCTTTACACACCCTTAACTCTGTCTTACGAGGGAGTAGGTAGGACTAGCGTGGCGCCGAGCGCTTTACACACGCTCTTCTCTAGTGTAACTTGGTTGAGGGCCCATAACCTTTCAGAATCGGGAGCGGATAGTTACACGGAGGTCGTGCCGGCCCCACAAGGGGGCCGGCTGTGGTGACTAGAGAAGTGAAGGGAGAGAGATGGCGGCTGGCGAAGGCACCGGCAGGGCCGGCCGACCGCCACTAATAGGGAATAGAGTACCGCTAATAGCATAACACTAAGTGCTAGGATGACAAATAGCTACCTTGTACATAAGCACTAGGCAACGGGATGCTAGTGCTAACAGTCCCACATGTTGACACCCCTAACGATCGTAAAGACTGCTCGATAAGCTCATGCTTCGCTAGCGCCCGGGCTAGTCGCATAAAGAGTACGTCAACTTCATGCGTCAAACCTTAAAGACGACTGCAGTGAGACATGCGAGATGATAGATGGCTATGCTGCCATCTATCTTTACAACCTGGGCCTCTCCATGCTAAGTGGAATCTCTAGCACCGGCAACTTTGGTCAGGCCGAACATTGTGTCATCAACGCGTTCGACACTAATTACCTCCTCTCCGCGGACGAAGTGATGGCCAACATCCTCCACATAGCACAAAACATGGACGAGGAACTCCCGTCTCCGGCCTTGCCACCCCTTGATGCCCCCACCCCTCCCATATTTGCGTTTGTCGCTGCTGGCCGCGGTTCCAACAACGGACGAGGCCACAACCCCCGTGGCACTCGCGGCGGTTGTAGCCTGCCCAACAAGTGCAACGGTTGTGGCACCTTGAATAACCATATAATGGCATCGTGCACATCATCCGATGACGCACTTTTGAAGTGGACCCTCGCCAAACGCACGATGATCATCCAAAAGTATGGCACCCATGGCGGATGTGCCTTTGCGCACGCTGCCCTGTTGAGCGACGTCCCCACCGACGACCCTTACGCAATGCCCACTCTCGAGGAATGCACAGATGAATATGATGGCACTGAGGTGAGTGTCCCCTTCAACTCTGTAGCATTCTCATATTCCCTCGCCCATGGTCGTGACCTCTCTTAGTTTTGGCTAGTAGACTCCGCTTGCTCGATCAGCTTAACCGCGTTTCGAAGTGAATTCGTTACGTTCGCCCCGCCCTCCACTCCCTCTTGCGTTTGTGGGGTCGGTGTTGACGTTAAGGGCAATGGCACAATGCGGATTTCCATTCAGTGGTTGGCGTCTGGTCATGCCATTCACCGCACAATCCATGCGTTGTACACCTCTGACCTTTCATCTCGCTTTGCTCAGTGCATTGGTCGCCTCCTCAGTGTCACTTGGATGCAATCGCATAGCGGCTGTGAATTATTTTCCCTGCTGACTCTCACACTTGCGTGATCATGGTGCCCACATGAATGTGTGTGTTGAAGCCGTCCGGCAATGGCCTTTACCTCCTACCCCATCGGCCAGAGCTGGCCCGTGTAGTGACAAACTCCACCGACAACGCTCGCGTTAACCTCATGTACAACCATACCGAATGACGGCTAATTTTTTGCTTCACGCTTTTACTACGCTTGGGTGGTACCCGGGTGTCGTCGTGCTTGACTTGGTGAGAGGGGCGCGCATTCTTGACTTACTAGCTTATGTTAAACATAATGGAACAAATTTCTTACAAGAAAAAGCACTGGAGGCCACCAAGCAAAAAGAAGAAAAGAGGAGTAAACCTAAGCCCGAGGAACACGAAGGCATGCCACAGCACCAGCACCGCTCTCCTGAAAAGCGTCGCGGAGATAGGAACCCAGAGTGCCATAAAGAGCATCAGAAAGACGTTGCATGAACTCACGTCGCACATCCCTCAAAAACCGCCGAAACGGAACAGAAGTAGAACGACGAACAAAATGCTGCATACGGACATAACTATCAGAGCGCAAGGAACGAGAGTCAGCGGCACACATACCAGGGAAGCGACGAACAACCACCAAAATAGCCAAGCGATCGACCAACTCAGCCGCTATCGGCGCCAACCGGCCCCCATCCTCCATGGCGGAGGGATAATAGTCATGGACCGACTGAACCGAAGGCGTGTCAAGCAAAGCGGAAGTGCGGAGGTCCGCATCAAGTTTGCCTTGCTGAGCTCCTAATGCAAGGCTGCCAGAGAGTGGGAGGCGAGCACCCGACATAATGCATGTTTGGACTTTTGTGGACTGCAACTATTCCATGTGTATTCCATGTGTATTACCAAAAGAAATATTCCTAACACGAAAAAGCAGTGAATCCATACGTGTGTATTCATCTAAAAGGATGGTAGTATGTATCATTGTATGTATTCCGTATGTGTTATTGCATGGGCTAAGGTTATTGATTCATCTTTTCGCATCTTCTTTTTGCTTAGTCTCCCTGCTTTTTCTTGTAAAAATTCTTTCTTCATTGCATATGTTCCACTGTACGGGTACCGTACAGTGATAGTAGGATGCTGATGATATACCCGCGCGTACTACAGGCGGTATGTACTGTTATGTGCTGAAATGATGAGCCGCGGGGTGGATGTACTTCTACAAGTACAACCACCTCAGCGACCGGTATAATAATATGGATGACAGGCCCGCGCCCGACATGCCACCCACCCCCCCTCCCCCTCCCCAGACAAAATAAGCGCAGCTAACCTCGGCGTCCCTCCACGCTGCTCACGGGAACCTCCTGCGACATACATTAAACACACGCGACGCTCGTTAAGCGGTAGAGTCGCGGGGACGCAACCGCGTGCGTACGGGCGTAAGGCGGGGGTGCAGCGACGGCGGACAAACGCGGCGACACATGCGGACTCGGTCCCATCGGCGCCGATAGGCGAGAGACGAAGCGGTTGAGGGGGGGGGGGGGGCGGTGGTGCCGCAGCGCGACTGCCTCAGTGTCCAATTTATAGGTCACGACAGGAGGATACAGGCATCGTTGCTAGCGGTGAGCGACGGACGTTGTCGCCATGGCGGACGCAAACTCGTATAAAGGGGAGACTAACGCAATAATCACTCCAAAGTACGGCGCACCCCAACCGACCCCCCAACGCCCCATCCCGCCCTCGGCGACCTGCTTTCACCGCTCGCCTTTTTTTCCATGCGAATCATAGCACTAGGTAGGCTGACTGACACGGCCTGCGACGGTCGACGCCCTCGGCGACAGGTTTGCGTTCGGAATAAACAGCGACGTCGCGCACAACCTCGCATTCGGCGATGACCAAAAGATTCTCTTCCCCGTGGGCCGCCACATCTCCTCGTACGACCTGCAGGCCAAGGAGGTACCCTTCCCCACCTCACACTACCATCATCCAGCGTCCTATCAGACTGTGCATGCGCCTACTTCCCTCGTTGTAGTTTGTATCCTTCAAAAGTCACAAATGTTTTTTTATTTCATTTAGTGGGGACAAATGATGGGCGGCGTGGTGGGCACAGATGACCTTCCTGCTGAACCACGAGAAGGTTCTGGAGTGCGTGCTTATTCGCATCAGCCCGGACCGTAACCACCTGGCGGTGGTGGAGCGGCTGGAGGAGGGGGACGTGGAGCAGGTGAGCGTGTTCAAGTTGGACACCGACAAGAGGGTGAAGACGCTCACGCTCGACTCCAACATGATCGCCGCGCGGAGCATCGTCAACGTCGATTTCAGCCTGGACGGGAAGATGCTGATGGTGCAGTGCGCGGAGCCGGACTACATGCTCCTCCTCTACCGCTGGTTCTCGGGCAAGGTGAGCCAACACGCCCCTTTCAGAATTACCAAAACTCTGCAGGAATAGAGAAACGGCATACCATCGGAGCAGGCGAGGGCCACCCTCGGATGCTGCATGGTGGTTAAATGTGCATTGTCACATTAGGGGGGGGGGGGGAGGGCGGGGCCAAGGGAAAGGGAAAAGGAAAGGGGAAGGGGAAGGGTAGCGCTCATTGGTGGTGGCCTGACGTCTCGCGGGTTCGGTAAGGGAGGAGATGGATCACGTGGCCGCACACTGAAGGCTTCGATGAGCTCTGGAATGCTGTCAGGGAGCGTTCGACTTGTCTGCATAACAATGTGCATTACAGCAATTTCACCCCCCCCCCCCCCACACACACGCACACACGCACACACGCACACACACTTTCACACACACACACACACACACACACACACACACACACTTTTACACACTTTCATTTTCACACACACACACATAGAGACACACACACTTACGAACTCTTCCAAACACACGCACACACAAGCACACAGCTTCATTTTTACTTCCACTTACACAGACACAGAGACACACACACACACACACATATACCTACATACACACGCGGGCATATACCCATTTACACACAGACACAATCTCCCTCACACACACTGGCATTTTTTACACACACCCACACACATCCACACATACACATGCACCCACCCACACACAAACACACACACACACACACACACACACACACAAACACACAGAAATACACACACACACACACGCATATACACACACGCACGCGCGCGCAAGCACACATACCTTCATACATAGGCGTGCATGTACCCATTTACACATATACACACATACACACGCACACACACACGCGCGCGCGCGCGCGCTAGCGGTATAAGAAACAAATTTTTATACGGAAAACTTAGAACTTTCCGTATAGCTATTTCCGGGATGGGAGGGAGGGTGTATTTCAGGCTTCTGACTGACCCAGTTGCCTTGCCACCCAATCCACCCCCTGGCAGCTGATCGCCAACGTGCGCGTCGACTTCAGCGTCATCGGCGCTTCCATTTGCAGCGAGATCGAACAGATGCAGATTGTGGTGCACAGCGAGCACCGCGCGCGCATCTACTCGCACGACACCTCCAGCGATCAGCTGAAGATGGCCAACGTGCACGGCGCCATTCAAAAGGTGGGCGCCACAATAATGTGTAACACCGCGTCGCCCGCAACAGAAGAGAGTCAATGATCGCAGACGGTTTGAGTCGTCTCTCCATATTTTTTACGTTTGGTTTCTCACTAAGGTTTGCGACACACCTGCGTTGTGAGGGAGATGCATTCATTTGTGTATGAACTCCCTCCCCCATGAAATCCAGTAGGCAGCCGTCATTAGCGGCTGTGTGGGAAGGAATTACGCCTAAATACACGGCAATATTTTTTGAGTTTCACACGCTCACGGCATTTCATTGTCATCAAGAGTACAATTTTCTATTTTTTTATTTTTTCAACGGAGAGTATTGTGTTTGGATTGTGTTGTAGCTTGATAATACTATTTGCATTTCAGCCATCGTCCATTGTCGAAAACAAACCGGATTGTTTGTGTTCCGATTATTTCTGAGCCTGCACATAGCATCCAGGATGGGGCTTGCTGCATGACACCGTCTTGTCAGGATGTTTGTTTTGCTGGTGTGAGCTTTTTCAACATGAATTTTTCATCGGGTTTCTTTGTGTTTTTTCTTGGCTCGCGTTAGGTGACGCCGCAGGATGTGTACGTGGGGCACGCGTGGCTGGCGGGCGGACTGCTGGCGCTTGCCTCCAGCACGGGCGTCATCTACCTGGCGGAGGACGGCGAGGTGAGCGCGCGGATCCAAACGGAGGCGGAGCGACTATACGGCATCTGCCGTTTCGGGCTCGGCTTCGTCGCGGTCACCGATTCGAACGGTCTGCTGCTGTACGAGTCGCCCGATGGGCTGCAGTCGACGCAGTACGGCGGCCCAGCTGGTGGCAACAAGTGCGCGCCCCCCCTTTTCCGGTAGCCGACCTCCCTATCCCAAGATATACCTGCTGTCTTAAGTAATGCCATGATTTTCGAAGGGCTCAGGATTTTCTGTGCGGAAGCCAGCGTTTCGGGTGTCCGGGCCATTATTCTCTTCAAATTAGAAGATTTATTTTTGTCTTTCAAATGATCAACCATCAGGAGTCTAAATAAACGAGGAGGCTGTAGCGCAGTAGGTCGGTCGCCCTTTCCCTTCCAACAGCGACTGTTCTGAGATGCATTATATAATGTGGTATAATTCAAACTCTCGTCCATAACGAGCGTTTCCGGAATATTTGGCTGCTGGCGGAGAAAGGTCGTGGGCCAGAAGATGCTCGCCGGCATTGCCTGGTAGTTTGGGCCTCGACCAAAACATCTTGTGTCGGTGTGCATACGGAATGGAACAAGGCTTATTCAACTATTGTTAAGTTGAGCTAAAAGATTTCAAAGCGACGAGTCGGCGTTGTTTAATATTTGCGTGTCGCTTTTCATCGGGCGCAGCGGCGAAGACATTTGTTCGCGACCGTTGTCGCATTTCTTTGGTGCCGTCTGTGCTTTGTTTCAATTTCTTAGACATATGCCATTGGATTCAAGGCGGATCAGTTGCGTTTGGGCTAATCGAATGGTGATGTGGTTATTTCTTTCCGCGTGGGACTCGCATTTTACTCATGAAATACTGCGTTGAGTTTGGCCTGTTCGCTTGTTGCAGGACGGCCAACGCAAAAGCCGGGAAGCGGCCCAAGGAGGGTGTGAACCGCATCTTTTCGCTCCGCATCCGTTTCGACACGGGTGTGGCCTCTCGTCTGCAGTGTCTTGCCGTCAGCCCCAACGAGGAAAGTCTCGTGATTAGCACGAGCGAGGCGGAGCTGTTGCACCTCCCCTTCGACGACCTCAGCTTTTGGGGCGACCACGTCGGCGAAGCCGCGTTCGACAAGCTCTGGAAGGGTTTCCATCAGGGCGCAATCCTGGGCGTCGACATCTGCCAACAGCTTCCCCATGCCGCCACCATTTCAAACGACAAGATCGTCAAGGTGCTTCCCATCCGCCCTGTTGCATATTCTACTAGAAATTCAAGATGATCGAGCCCGAGTGTCATTTGGATCGCTGACCCGTCGATATGTTTATGCGAATCTATGGCGACACGCCATTGTTTGGACTCGCATTGTTGCATTGATCCGTGCGCGTCCCCTTTGCTTACATTTGGTACATTCCTTTTGCTTGTGGCTCCAGGTGTGGAACTACGAGACGTGGGATTGCCTCGTGCACAAAATGATGATGGATCACGTGTGGAGCGTGTCGCTGCACCCCGGCGGCACCAGCATGGCGCTCGGGATGACGGACAAGCTGCGGGTGTACATGATCCTCAAGGACGACATCCTGGAGGTGGTCGCGCTGCCCATTCGGAAATGCGACGTTGTCCGATTCTCCAACGGCGGAAAGTTTTTCGCCGCCGTCAACTCCCGAACCAACAACATCCACGTGCGATCCCCTCATTCCACACCCCTTCCTTGTATTTTCCCGTGGATTGAATTTACCAAAGCACTCGCAGACACTGATTTCACACTGCTTCGCACTATTATTTCTTCAATCTCGAATTTTTTTACATTATTGGTATGCGCGATAGATGCGAGGGTAATCATTTAAGTGCCAATTTTTTTCTTTGTTGTTTTGACCTATTCATGAACGCATTGTCGTAGGAGTAGTTTTGGGTCGTCCTTGCTCTGACTGCTCGGCCATGCTCACCCTCTGCTTCAGGTGTACAATTCGTACAGCTACGAGCTGAAGGCGACGCTGCAGGGACACATGGGCGGCGTGATGTCCCTCAGCTGGTCCCCCGACGACACCATCCTCATCTCCGCCGGGGCGGGCGGCGCGCTGTACCGTTGGGACGCCGTCCGCTTTGAGCGTCTCCGCGAGGCGGACCACGTGGATAAGGTAACAAGCGCGCGCCCCTTATTGTCCGTCGTATCTCTCGGCTGTTCACGTCCTCAACCCCAATGCACCGACACACTACGCATTTATTCATACAAACAAGTGACTCGAAGATCTTAGTCGTGGCTAACTATGGTCACGAAACGTTGATGCTGGGCTGTCCTTGGGAAAACTAAACCCCTTCGTGAAATAATATTGCCCATCATCTTTGCAAATACTCGTCAAACCTGGCTTCACATTCTTCTCATAGGTTGTTCACGCGCGATTGCACTCCTTTGACATTATCAAATGACAACCCACACAATGAAACCCGGTTTCTACAGTTTCCATTGTAAGTGACCCATACATACTACCTTTGCTTGTGTGACGAAGTCCGAAACTTCTGCAAGCATCAATTAAAAATTTATATGCACTATAGCATTTACCCCAAACCTGAAATGTGGCTGCAAATATTTTCATTTGGTCATTGCTCTTCTTCCTCTGATTCGGCGCTGATGGAATATTTGCCACGACTCGTAGGCGCACATGTTTACGTGCATTCAAATGGACAGCGCGGGGAAGACGACGCTCGCGCGGTCGGAGAAGGGGCGCATCATGACCATCAACGAGGCCGGGATGCCGGTGTTTGACGCGACCGTGTTGCCCGGCGAGAACCCGGTGCTGGTGGCGGGGGGCGGGCGCATCGTGCTGGCGCCCACCAGCCGCGGCTCCATCATAACATACTCCTGGCCGCGCGTCTTCCCCGCCCCGAAGGACTTCGACCCCACTCAGTACTCCACCGAGTTCAAAATCCACAAGGTAACCCCCCGTTTGAACGCCCGACACAAGTGCTGATGATGGCTATACGTGCATCCTAATTTGCAATCACTAATAAATCAGATCGTATCGGTATCAACACAACATTTGCGCGCTGGATCCGATTCTATGCTCTGAGATTTTCAGCCTTGTGCGGTATCCAACAATCCACATTGAGCACATACACTCGGGTATGATACTTGGGGATCACGTGAAACAGGTTGTTATATGAATAAAGGTGCTGCACTTACCTGATTCTTTTTACAAGCTCAATTACTTCGCCGAGTAGCGCATCTTTTTTGTGACTGGTAAAATTCGCTTAGTGCAAATTTCGCAAAAGATTGCATATATTCTTTGTGCGTATGGACATGTTATTTGTTGAAAACATAATTATATTTTCAGGGAGTGTTGGGATGTTCATTTCCAGGGGTCCATCGTGGCAGCCGCGCTCAGTGCGGACGGCAGTCGACTGCTGACGTGCAGCGAGGACGGCGTGCTGTTTGTGAGCACGATCAAGTTTGTGGTCGACGGGTCGGCGCTGGACGCTCCGGGCGAGCCGTTGGCGCCCTTCCCAAAGGTGTGTATGGTGTTGGAGGAGACGCAAGCGGAGCTCACGCTGCAGCTGACGGACATGCAGGCGCAGTTGAAGCGCGGCAAGGAGGACACCGAGTATCAGGTAACCACCTGTCATCCCTCACCCTCTATGTATTAATTGCCCCCCTCTTTTATCATTTCTCTAATAAATCGCACTTCAGGCCTCCAAATACTGTCGGCGTCAAAGACACTAAATTTGACACGTCACGCGATGGGAATGTGTTTGCTTATATGCGTTGTGGGTCAGCTGCAATACGTTGCTGTAGCAGCGAGTGCTGGTTCGTGTAAGCTGAATGTTAATCATTGATTAACGCACAATTTAACGTCTCCTTTTTCCCTAATACGGGTAATTTTCGATCAGGAATTAATTTACATCAGCCACTCAGGTTTATTCTGTTTAAAAGCTCATCATCAAAATTGAAATCGTAACACCGTGTGCATAAATTGACAGATATTTCCCCTAGTTTCGAGAGTTGCTTATATAATCCCTAATCGCATTTTGTGTGTGTGTGTGTGTGTGTGTGTGTGTGTGTGTGTGTGTGTGTGTGTGTGTGTGTGTGTGTGTGTGTGTGTTTCCGAGAGAACCCGTCATTTATTCAAATTCCAGTCGGCTGATTATTGGCACTGATTGTTGTTATGGCGGCGGCGGCACAGATCATCATGCAGACGCAGAAACTGAAGGAGGAGCTGGCGCAGCTGTCGGCGGAGAAGCGCGCTCTGGAGGACAACATCGAAAAGTTTCGGAATGAAATGTACGATAAATCGATGGAGGCGAGCAGCGAGGCGGAGAAGCGGATGCACGACCTCGAACGCAGCCACATGAGCGCCGCCGAGGCGCTGGAGAACATGTACGCCCCTCGTCTTTCACATTCATACATAACAAGCGACGTAGGATTTGTGTTTAAGTATGTAGGATTTCGAGGGATTATTGTCGGTATTTATATATATAATAACGTATTTCCCTTCTCGCGCTGTATAACGGCATTTGAACAATGTCGTCGGACGGAATGCTAAAATGACCAATTGATGTTTTTGTTAACATAAGTTCTTTTCTACATAATATGTGTATCGGGTTTTCTTCGCATTTCTTACTTGCATACAGTCGCTATGCCCAAGTTTTCTGATGTAAACAATTGTAGCCGCAATGTTCTGCAGTTTTAGCTGTTGATCGATGCGTAGATAAAGCTTGACTATTTTCAATTGGTCAAGGAGCGCCGACTCGATTGATTTGAGTGACCTCCAATTGTGCGCCCTCGTCGCGCTGCAGGTACGAGCGCCGACTGTTGCTGGAGATCGACCGCTTCAATCGACTGCAGGCCGACAAGGTGGACGCCAGCTACGCGCACGATGAGAAGCTGCGCACGCTCGAGGAGGCGCACCGCAAGGTTTGTGCTCTTTCCGCAACATGGACGCTCGAAGGAGGCTGGCCATGAAAAATTATGTATACAATTGAAATTGACATACAAGTTTATGTCGGACTTGTTTCAATGATTGGTCGAATATATTTAAGATGATTCATGCCACTACCAGATTCTTGTTTTTACTCTTTGTTAATGTTTATGGATATTGTCAGTTTTTCGAGAAATGTTATGAAAATGCGGTCAATTGGGAACCAAAAATGATGTTCTTCACACTAATGTTTCGCATCAGGCTAAATGAATGTTTTTGGCTGATGATAAGATAAAATGAAGATGCAAATATTTAAATATGATTGTCTTGACAACATCTTTTGCTGAATGAATACACTAACTTATTTATTGTTTCCAATTACCGTAGTATGACTTAATGTATCAATTAGAATGGAAAATATGAATGCACTAACTAATTTAACATTTGCATTTATTCTTTTCACCATCGTTTGATGCTACATGTTTACCCTGCTGATGTGCGTCGCTCTTCGCTCAGGTGATGCAAGAGCTGACGATGGACTACGAGCAGCGGATGAAGGCGCAAGCCGAGCGGATCGTCGAGTTGGAGCAACTGAATGGGGAGCTGCAGGGGTTTTACGACGAGTACATTGCGCAGCAGGAGATTGATTACGAGGAGGTGCACGACAAGCAGCAGACGCAGTTCGACAAGGAGCGGCAGGACCTGACGCAGGAGAAGCTGAAGATGAAGACGGAGGCGCTGATGATGCGGACGCAGGTGGAGAAGATGAGGAAAAACGTGGAGCGCGAGTACACTATGCAGACCATTTTGAGCAAAGACAAGGAAGCGCTGGTGAAGCAGCTGAAGGACCAGAAGGACCTGTGCGCGATGATGGAGCTGGAGGTGAAGGAGCGCAACGATGTGATCCAACAGAATTACATAACCATCCAAGATCTCCGGCACAAGGTACGAATAACGCGTCGACCTCTACTTTGTGATTATGCTAACAAATAAAAATCTAAACAATGTGTTGCGTAGTTGCCACGGGCTTCGAGCAGCCTGCGCTCGTCGCAAGGCGTGTGTCGAATGACTATCTGTGGTGCGCGACTATAGGTGCGCGACCTGGAGATGTACAAGTTTGTGCTGGGGCACAAGGCAGAGGAGATGAGCGAGCAGATCGAGCCGACGAAGAAGGAGCTGCGGCGGCTGGAGGAGGAGATGGGGCTGCAGGACGGCGAGCTGGAGAGCCGCGCGGTGACCAACCAACGCCTTAAGCACACCATCAAGGAACGCGACGCCAACATCGGGTCCCTCAAGAGCGAACTTTTTCAGGTCGTCGACCTGCCGACGCCCTTTTCTCATTTTATCTTCCCGATAAAAAACATAGCTATCCTTACTATTACTTGTTCATGAAAACATTGCTTGGTCCCACTTCGATATATCGTAAGTACATTTACGAGTACCCGCCACGCTTGCCCTCTATGTTTATTTGCGTCCGTAGGCGAGGAGCGCATTGCAGACGAAGGAGCGCGCGATGGACACGATGATCGTGGAGCTGGATCGCGCGATGAATATGAAGAGTATGCCGGACAAGCCGGGTCGGTTGTCGGACCGCGACCGCGCGCTGCAGAAAATGTACCGCGGTTATGTACTAAAGACGCAAGCGGTGGAGACGGCGGAGGAGACGGAGGCGGAGCTGCAGCGGCAGCACATGGCGGTTGAGAAAAAGAGCGTGATGCTGGAGGCTCGCGTCGCCAAGACAGAGGCGGCCCGGCAGCGGAAGGAGAAGATGCGGTTGGAGGAGAACAGTGCGCTGTTGAAGGAAAACACGGAACTGAGCCGACAAAACAACCAAACACGTTTGGAGCTTCGTGAATGTCGTCGGGTATGCCTCAGACTCCGCCGTCTTTAGCCACTGAGTACCCCAGACACCGCTTTGAAAGCGCCGATCCATGTGAAGTTGTTGCGTTGCATCATCCGGGGAAAGAGGTCTTTTTCCTATCCCTTGCATAAACATCGTTGTATATGTCATTGTCGTTGGTAATGCAATTATAGAGGCTGTTTTATGTGGTCCCTTTCGACCTTTCTTTCCTCGTGATCAAATTTTGATGAAATCCCAAAGAAGCACAATTTTACGGTTCATTTCCTAGGGACTTAGATTTGCAACGGCATGATGCGTTGAAGCGGCATTCGGCCGCCCATGCAGATTGCATATTGAAATCAAAGTTTGAATGCCTACACCTAATAAAGTATCGAGTATGATCTATCGACGTTTCAATCGATGTTCTTTCATTGCCTCCACTGGGGCATAACACCTCGACCGGGCAGAAAGATAACCTGGCGTCATGATATTTTTAAATTACAAATTGCAGACCTTTGTTTGCTAATGCGTATTACATTTTCAATGTTTTGTACTTCAACGTCCGAAATCTATTTTCTTAACCGTGGAAATCGTGGTCTTCGGCCCAGGCACTTGATGAAATGCGGATGCGGGCCGGCTCGGCCGGGCGGGCGCGCACGGCCGACGCCGAACTTTCTCCGACCTACCCAGCGCGCGACATGTCGGGCGCGCCTAGCCAAGCGACAATACGCCGCGCGCCGATGAGCAGCGGCACGCAGGGATCCGGCGGGTTTAGTTTGCCAGGCAGTCGAGGGTCGATGGGCAGCGGCGGCTTTCCATCATCGCCCGGTCGAGCCGCGAGTCGAGATGCTCGATTCCAATCCGCAAGTAAGTCCAGCGGTGGTCGACCGGTCGTTCGAACTTTACGAACCGCTGGCCACGCTCCGTCAAGCGCGGGACTTGTTAAGGGCAGCCCTGCCCGAATTATGAACGAAATGGTCAGCGCGGAGCGCGAGACGGTTATGCAGATGGCCATGCAACTCGACGCCACCAACTCGCTGGTGGAGCGACAGCGGCAAGAGCTAATCGAGCTACGAGGCGCGCTGGGACGGCAGCTGGGCGGCGACGACGATGCCAAGGGACCGGCCGGCGGAGTAGTGCTTCCGCCAGTGATGGAAGGAAGTCGGCCACATACCGTCGGCGGCCCCTTTGTACCGCCACCGCCAAGGAGCGGTGGCGGCTCCTTCAACGGGAGAGATGGCCGACCGGGTACCTCGGGAGTGATGATGCGGTCGAGTTCATTTGGAGCGGAGGAGAACTTTCCGCCGCGACGTCCTGATTCGAACCGCGACGACGGAATGAGCGGCGCTGGTTCGGATGTCGGGGGGGCGGAGGATGGCGATGTCGCCGTCGAGAGCTAGATAGCGCCGTTACATCTCGCTGCGTCCGCACATACATGCCAACGACCTCGGCCTCGCCATGTGACGTCATTAGACTGCAGAGGCTACATTTTGCTAGTAGAGTCAAAGCGAACATTGTACATCTGTGTTACCTCTCTCGCTCACTTATTGTTTTAATTCAAAAATGTAAACGACCTCTAGTACTACGTCTGCTTCGCGACAATTGTGCATTTGGGACCAGAAAAATGTGTTCTTGCTGACATTGAATTGCGCTTATTTTCACGCAAGAGCGACAGAATAGCCGTTTGTTTTCATTGCATCTCGCTATCTAAGCTGCCGGACGATTGTTTGTCTAAACGAACGATGTAAGACTTCACAAAAAGATACATAACATATTATTGGATTATTTCATTTGAGCGCCACATAAAAAGTAATTGGGTAAATCTGATTTTCTTCATGCTGCGCGCGGCGCCTACAAACCGCATGCATCTTTCCTTCAAAGTTATTGAAAATTAGAATTAAAATGATTTACAACATGAACAACTCAAATTGTACGGCTGATGTATGACTGCCTTATCGCATATTATGGCGTATACGAATCAAATTCGGTATGCGCGATTTAGGCCGTGGCCTCTTATCCTAAACACTCCTGAAGGGGCTAAAGTAGATACCCCAAGAGGGGATGTAATCAACCGTTGGCTAATGACAGAAGTAGGAAGACACCGAATTACATATTGCTAAGTGGAAAGTTCTTCTTTTAACGACTCACTATGATGTATCCTCCCTCCGTGGAAACAAAAACCTATTGTAAGCGACCTCACTTATGCCGATCGTTGAGCTAGGGAATATGCATTCTAGTTCTAATCTCTTCCTATAACCGCAAACTACTCAATCCTCAACGAGAGGACGGTTAAGTCAATCAGCGGCGGCGACTCCTCGTCGGTTTCTTCTAACTACCAGGGTCTTGGTCGAGGCATTGGTTACTCGCAGCGACCACCCACATAATGGGTCGTAGTGGTGGTTTGGGGGGGAGGGAGGGTAGAGAGCTTGGCCGGTACACCGTATGTGGCCGGCGAGGTATCCGGTGAGGGTATCCGGTGAGGAAAATGAGGAAAGGATCGTTGGCGGGGTGCTTGCTTTAGTAGACATAGAGAAACTTTCCTTCAAGCATATTGTATTACGTCCACTTAGACCTCTTGGTAGACATTTTTTTGCAACAATGATAATAGGTTGCGACACGCACCGGCGCTTCTTCCCGGGGGTCCACCGCCGCCCCCCCTCCCCCCGGGAACATGCCCGTCTTGCATTTCCCCGTGACACATCGCCCTCGTGGATGGAGAATATATCGTAGTATTACTGGGCCGCGAAAAAGGATACCGGACGCTCCGAGGATGAGATCAAGGCGTTGGTGAGTGAAAAAAATGAATTTGAAACTGATGATCATTTCTACAACAATGCCGATTTAATAACGTCTCCTATCTTTTGGCGAACCCAATATTGCCAATACTCCCCCGCAGTGCGATCCGCGCGAACAACATTTGTCGAGAAGCCCCGGTACGGGGGCTTTTAGAAAGAATATATGTACTCACGTGCCAAGATCTCCCACTCGGTCCGTTATGCATTTATTTTCAAGACCATGTGCCCCTCGAAGTCTCTCTTGTTCATGTAGCGGAACCGGTATTTCTCGCGTTTTTTACGACGAGGAGGGCAAAGACAGATATGTTGCGGAAGGCGGGCGTTGGGGTTGGCAGCGGAAAGCCGGAAAGCTTTGCAGTCGAGAGGGGCAGCCCGTGATGCCGGAGATCGTCGTGCTGCCCCGACAAGCTGGCGTCCCTTCGGGCACTGCGGCTGGTAATTCTGCGGGCGCACCTGATGGGGTACCTTCTTCGAGCCTCAAAGAATCAGGTGGTGGTGGCGATGCGGGTACGGAGCACAAGGGCAGCGGAGCTATGCCCGACACCACTCGTGAAGCCGGACGTGGCAGAGAGCATACAGACACAACCACCAATAATGTCACAGGGGGCGCCCCGGGCGCAACGGTCCGCCAAGAGAGCCAAGGGACGTGCGCTCGCTGAACAACACCAATCATATGGATGTCGAGCTTCCCATAAAGCCGAGGCACGACGCGAAGCATGTTCAAGAAGAGTCGCAGCCGGAGGAGCGGCACGGTTTGGCGGCGGAGGTCCTCGAAATCGACCGATGTCCGACCATCCGGTACATCGGGTTTCGATAATTATTTTCGTACCTCGCGATATCTTTTGAGAATGGCGACACAAGCCTTGTATTCGGCGAATGGGAATAAAATTAAAACGATACACAACAATATTTAATGGTTGTTGTCTTGTGCGTTCCCGTACAACCACATAGATATCTGAGATTTAGGGTTTGCGCCGCGATCCGCACACTATTCCAACCTATCCGTTGGCATTAACAACATAACATGAAATATACCAAACAATACCTAGTGCTACAACTATATATTAGATAGACAAAAAAATATCATGTCGCAATCTTCACGATGCGCGGTCCGCTCTCGCCGCGGGAGGGTGATGATGAGCCCAATTGTTAGTCAACATGTGCATGTCGAGTTGGGCCTACGTGACCTTTGCTCTTGTGCGACTCCGGTCGTGCCGGAGTTGAGAGGCAAAGGCAAGCGAAGAAAACCCTCACTCAGGTTGTCGACGGTCTAGACTCGATCCGCGCATACCGATCCTCGTCTAAGGTAAGTGGTGCTCCTCTTGTCCCAGCCATCTTACTAGCATAAGCTTCCGTTCCCCTTCAGGGGTTGGGAAGGAAAGGAAGGCCTTAGTTACAAACGGTTTCCGGTTGGAGCTTATGCTGCCAAGCCAGATTTTCCCATGTCCCCGGGCCGTCGCCGTTTATTTTCAACACATGTCTGATCGCGCTGAGTCCGCCCCTACCATTCACCATAGGTTTACGCTAATTGGGTACGCCGCTTTTCTAGTTGTGTGCCGCCGCGATAACCCCAAGCACACGGCCTAAGGCACTCATGTCGATGGTTGAGTACATACTTGGGGAGGGGTTGGTCAAACACACGGATCGAATCACCGTCCTCAAAAGATGCCGGGTACGGAAATCATAATTGAAACCAGTCGTACCATTTTACCTGCTGTGGCCGACCCTTTGGACCTCTACCGCTAGACCGTGCCGCTCCTCCTACTGCAACTCTCCTCCGGCAAGCTTCGCGTGGTGCCTCGCCTCCATGAGAGGTTCGATATCCACAACGCTAGTCGTCGTCCGACGAGCGCCCTTCCCTTGCGTTGTTTTCCACCTTTCCGTCGCTAGCTCTAGCGCCCAACTTCCGCCGCAGATCCATCCGTACCCTCCTCGCCGCAAAAGACCGCCGAGATATTGGCACCTTAAACATGGCGCCCGCATGCAGCGCAACGGCGGTGGACCCGGAGGGGGGTGCGCTTGAAGGCCCGTCGGATCCTTGTTAGCACTAGCATCCCGTTGCCTAGTGCTTATGTACAATGTAGCTAATTGTCATCCTAATACTTAGTGTTATGTACAAGGTAGCTACTTGTCTTCCTAGTACTTAGTGTTATGCTATTAGCGGTACTCTATTCCCTATTAGTGGCGGTCGGCCGGCCCTGCCGGTGCCTTCGCCGGCCGCCATCTCTCTCTTCCCACTTCTCTAGTCACCACAGCCGCCCCCCTTGTGGGGCCGGCACGACCTACGTGTAATTATCCGTTCCCGATTCCGACGGGTTATGGGCCCTCCACCAAGTTACACTAGAGAAGAGCATGTGTAAAGCGCTCGGCGCCACGCTAGTAATTCATCGTCCAACCGACACCACGCTTCGCCTTCGACCTGGTTCTCCGCGTCTGTCCTACCATCTCCCACGTATAAAGGAGAAGAGCGTGTGTAAAGCGCCCGGCGCCACGCTCGCCCTACTCAGCTTTCAGTCTCACCTAGGCTTCAGCCTACCGATGCTCTCGACCGGATCTGTTTAACCGACCCGCGAAAATTCGGCCCGTGCGTAATTTAATTATTACTGTTATTATTTTTTCCCGAGGCAACGCCGCAATGCTCACTCAACTTAGCGGGGAGCTTACTTTTCCCACAACGAAAAGGAGGAAGTCAACACGAGCAGCGTCCGACTATGCTTTGGCGTGTCTACACGCTCCTAACACCCATGTTGGCTTTGCTTCTTCCTCGCCGGTCGCTATCATGCGTCGGCTAATTCGCCCGTGGACAGTTTTTCCCGCTACATGTCAGAATATTACATTACGCAGTATATTTGGAACCGCTTCATATCGGCAACTCGCCGGTAGCGGCACTTTCCTGTGAGCGCATGTCGCTACACCTACACGGCTTGAGACACATGCTACAAACCCTACACCTTCGACTAAGATGGCACCTTCCTCAGCGCAAGCTAGGACGACGTCAAGACCTCGGCTACCTTGAGGGGGGTGTTAGCACCAACATCCCGTTGCCTAGTGTTATGTACAAAGTAGCTATTTGTCATCCTGGTGCTTAGTGTTATGCTATTAGCGGTACTCTATTCCCTATTAGTAGCGGTCGGCCGGCCCTGCCGGTGCCTTCGCCGGCCGCCATCTCTCTCTTCCCACTTCTCTAGTCACCACAGCCGCCCCCCTTGTGGGGCCGGCACGATCTCCGTGTAACTATCCGTTCCAAATTCCGACAAACCTACCTCTACCTCCACGCGGAGGGCTTTGGTAACCGTGTAGTTTTGCCATACACGGCACGGTAATGCGCTAGACGAGGTACCTGCAGCTGCGATCCGCGTGATCACCAGTTGTTGGGAAGCCGTGTACGGAGGGTTTTGGAAAACATAATATCCGTCCTCCAACACTACGATCTCTTGCTTGGCCAGTCCGATATGTTTTTTCGCGACCAAATACTCTAAGATACTCTCTTGATAAGGAGGCGGGGGTGGTACCTTTGAAACACATTTTTTGGCGAGAACGGTGCGGACGGATCAGCGGTGGAACAAGGGTGTTGGAATTGGCGGCGGACGGGCGGGAAGCAGCGCTTGAGAAGGGCGCTCACTCGACGTCAACCAACGCTCCTCATATTGAGCATGCCCATCCATGGGAGTGTATCTCGACACAAATTGCGAGGAGGACAGCCGCGGCGAGAGGAGCGGCACGGTCGGGCAGCGTTGATATTAGATCGATTGCCGCCGGGAAACCTTGTACGGAGGTTTTTGGTTAGAACTTCCATGCCTGGCATCTTTGAGGTCGGAGCCCCGATCTGACTTTCCCACCTCCCAACCTTTGCTCTCATCAGTGGCCACCATCGACATGAGTGCCTCAAACTGTGTGTTATGCTGGATAATCGCGAAATATAAGCGGTCCCCTACCATCTTTAACCACAACTGGAGGGTACGGGCGGTAGTGTGCGGATCAACCGGTGCCGGAAACAAATGGCAGCCGACCGGGACATGACAGTCGCGACGGGATGAGCGACATACGGCAACCATTTGTGGTTATGCCCCTCCCCCCCTTGCTTCGAAGGGAGGGGGGAGCCTATGCTAGGAAGAGGGCTGCGATGGGAGGAGCGGCTATCACCTCGGACGAGGGTGTGCGTGAATCGAGTCGGGGCCTTCGACGACATGAGCAAGGGGATTTTTCGCATGTCTTTCCCCCAAACTCCGGTACGACCGGAGTCGCACAAGATCCAAGCTACGCCATGCAAGCCCGACTCGACCAATATTTACATGCTTATCATTTAGCTGCATTCGCGCCTTCGAGCGGCGGTAGCGGGCCGCGCGTCGTGGAGATAGCGACATAGTGTCTTAATATTTTTTTGTAGAAATATATAATGTCTGTCCGTGTATTATTTAAATTATGTTGTTACTGCCAACGGAGAGGGATTGACAAGGAGACCTCCCGGCGTAAAACCCGATTTCTGAGACTTAAATTGCAGTATTGGGTACGCCCCGATACAATAGTCGATTTATCGGTACTTGTAAAAAACATTATAATTCCTATTTCTTCCCTGGATATGGGAGTATTCCAAATGTAACTTGTCTTGGAAAGAAACATCGGACAGGCCAAGCGGGAGATCCTGGCGGCGGTGTACTCATATTCTTTTAAAAAACCATATGTACCGGGGCTTCCCGATAGCTGCCGATATAGCGTACTGCATTGCTTACTAGAACCTCTGCTTACCACCCCCTAGCGCACCAAGCACGGTGCGGTTATGGGGCCACCAACGCTCACCACGTGGAGATGGAAATATGTGCAGGCGGGCATGCGAGCGCACCCACTCTAAGGCCGCCGCCGCTGCGCCGCCGGCGGGCGCATGTATTCGACCACCCTCCCCTCCTTCCTTCCCCTAGTCGGTACCCAATCATCAATATACGAGTGCCTCAACTTGTGGGCTTTGGGCTACTATAGCGATGGCACGCAGCTCGAAAAGACGGCCTTCTTGCAACCAATGGAGGGGGTACGGGCCAACTCAGCGAGAGCATTCATGTGTTGGGAAAATACGTCGAAGGACCGGGGACATGAGAATAATATTGCGCGGAGGCATGAGCACAAGCATGGTACCGTCTGAAGTTAAGGCCTTCCTTATCGCCCTCACCCCTAGAGAGAGAGAGGAAGCCTAAGCTAGGTGGAGCGCTGCGTCGGCCGGAGCATCAAGTGTCTTGAACGACGGGTGCAAGTGAGATCGGGGCCGCCGACAATCGGGGGGGGGGGGGGGGGGGGGGGGGGGGTCACGCCTGCATTTTCCCCCGAGCTCCGGCAGGACATGAGTTGCAAAGGACCAAAGGAAAGGTAGGCCCGTTTCGACACGCACACGCTGGATAATTTGGCTGGTTAGCACCCCCGACTGGCGGGAGCAAACCTCGCATCGTGGAGACTAACAAAATAATATCATTTTTCATTTTAGACTAGTTTAGTTGGAAGTACTATTTTTTCAAGACGATGTTCATCGTTACTGCTTAAGCGAGGGTGTTGTTTGCAATAATCCGGATTTATAATACAAGCATAGCCCATGAGAAACTACGCCACAAGAGTTAGTTGTGTCGTTAGGTGTACATGGTCGAAGAGTTCCCGGTCCTACCCTACCACGTGAAATTTCCTAGATGATTGTAAACAAGGCGGCCGAAAGACAACAACCGGTCGCGTAAGCCGGTAAATGTTGTCAATAATTTTCAAGTTTCACATACTCCTATCTTGGTCTAAAGAATGGGGTTTCACGTCGGGAGTATACTTGTCAATCCTCTCCGCTGGCGGTAACATCGCAATATCAATCATGATGGTACACAATCTATTGCTACTATGAGTATGTACAATAGCGGCTAGAGCTTTTGCCTTTGCTCTAGCAAATCCTTTCCATGTTTTTATTGAGTATGTTACCTTCCCTATGTGGGCCAAATGCTGCTATAGATAGAAGTCTCCGCGGTGCTGGGCTAGATGGTTACACAAGTTCCCAAAACATCGTGAACCGGAGTGCGTGGAGGTGCCAACGCCGGGAATAGTCAGTTTATTGTCGCCGTGGCTTGCGCTCCACCGATGGTCACCGCGGGTATGTAAAGACAACTTACTTTGGCTAAAAAGGCACCTACGTCAAAATATCAACAAATGTATCCATGCACACTTGTAACTAAACAATAATATATGCATCATTCATTTTGTTGGTGTAAGCATGTTGCCATTGGACAAGCCGGCTCTCCCCCTTATTCCACATATACACTCTACTATTGTCCTTGTGGTGCGATTGGGCGGGATTTGTCTGCTCAAGGGCCAAACGGGACGCAACAGAAGAGAAGGGCATACGTGCCGCTCTTTTATTGCATCGCGTTTAACACTTGGGGAATTCAAAAAATGCCTAATGTGCTCAGTTGGCACTTGCAATATTTCAAAGGTTGCATGCAAAGGTGCCCCATTTTTCCCCCGAGTACCCCAAGAAATGAAAGTTACTTCCAACATGTGTAAACCATGCGGTGGTTGTGGTATCAAGGTTATTCCTCACAAGCCATACATACGTCTGACTATCCGGCTTTGGATAGATTTGAGCCTCATGTTTTTTCCTCTCATGGACGTGTGCGGATGATAATTTACAGGTTGCGTGTGACGATTGAGTCATTATAATAGCCGCAAGTGCCATAGTAAATAGATTCGCGTGCCGTGATACTGTCGATAATGTAGTTTTGTTCACATGCACTCGTCCATACAATTCCGGACAATAATTTGCAACTTCGCATGTGAGGAATTAAATAAAGATGCATAGATTTTATTGACAAATCTTCTGAAATCTGAGGCAGTGCTTTGCCGCCCAAAACGGATTGCACCGACAAATATGGGCGGCGATGAATTCGAGGTTACTAGGCTTGTGTACTAGGGGTTGTCGCGCCCGCACCCGCGGGCGCGACACGCTCTTTCAAACAGTCGCCGTGCCGGTTTGATGAAAAAATTAATAACTCATCACAAAGTATGAATGATTGTGCGATGGTCGAGCAAATATGATGCACATGCGACAAAGGAGGGAGGTATTGCAGATTTACCGAAATCGCGAATGTAGATTTGCCAATGATATGCGCACAACCCAAGGGCAAGTTGCGCTCGGCGACAGTGTTCAAAAGGCCATGACTTACTCAAATTAGATCAAATTTGTTTTATACATGGACCGTTAGACGCACCTTTTGAATTCGCGTCCAAAGAATTTGCTCAAGGGTTTGAAGACTCGCGAATGAATCTCTGTGAATTTGTTATATGTTTCCGGGATATTTCCGGCAAAGCTGAGATGCATCGCAAATCAACGCCCGTCGAACTTGGCTCTCCTCATGAGGCAACTTTTGCGGGGTTTGTCGATATATATGTTTACCAACTCTCCATTCCTACTGATTTGTAAGCCCAATTCCCGACATGTGCCGCGCATGGGGTGAGTGTAGTTGGCACAAGTTAGCACAGCCCCATCCATTTCAAATGTAATCGTCATCGCGATGCGTCCCAAACGGCCAAATTGGACCTCCCCCCTCGCCAAAGTCTATCGCCCTCGCCCATTCATCATGACGTGCATTGTTTATCTAACTTTGTATCATCATGCGGGCTTTTACTAGCTTATTTTCCAAATTCATCGTGAACTTCCGTGCTCCATTCACACACCCGCAAACAAACCCTCGCACATTGATCACGGCATCCACTCCTCCAAACCCCCTTCAACAAGTCCAGCAAACATTGTGTAGTAGCTCGCTGAGCAATAATATGCATCTTGGCATGAGCGCTTTAGCACCATCCGAGCGCGGCGCTCAGAACGACGTGTGTAAGTCAAACAATTTCTCGAGACTTTATGGCCTTGATTCATCGTCAAACTCCATTGACAACGCTCGCGTTGACCTCAAGTACAACCATACCGAATGACGGCTAACTACTTGCTGCTCGGCTCTACTACACTTGGGTGTTACTTGGGTGTCGTCGTACTTGACATGGTCAAAGGGGCGCCTGCTCTTGACAAGCTTATGATAAAACATAATGCATGTCCGGACTAATGTGGAGTGTACTTAGTATAGGAGGTGATGTTTCCATTGGAAATTGCGCATATGTAGTTGACTGAGTATGTGAAAGATGTCACATTGGGTCATGGCGACGATTCTATATGGGGGGGTTATGCAAAGGATGATAAGGGGTAATGATGCTTGCGATGGGTGATATAAGCTACGGAAAGCCGCGAACAATTCGCAAATGCTATCGGTGTCCGGTGTTTTGCTTCACTTGATGCAAGTGTTGCGAGTCGTCGCCCAACGCGCTACCAACCACGGCAACTCAATTGATTTGCAAATAATGAGAATGCAAATAACGCCACTCCAACTACTGCAATCAGGGAACACACATTCCCAGCATGACGTCTCCATTGACTAGCGACCATCATGGTATTACTATTGTACGCGCAGCGGCATATATAATGGCCAAAGGTTTCAAAGCATCATGCCCTCAACCGCTAGTTGCATATCGATAAACACAGTCAGATAGTCAATAGCATAATCAACAACAGCTGCCCGAGCCGCCCCTTCTATCAACCCCTAAATTTGCCACGCAATTGCGCATTATTCACCGTCACGTCGCCTTACTAAACGCCCCAGCAGTAGCTCCCTTTGTCCGCGGCTCAGGCATCATCAGCGCTCCCCCGCTGCTGCCCCACGCCAATGCGGCGACCAGCCTTAGAGATCACCACTCCATCGGCGGCGGCCTGTCGCAGGTCGAGCAGTATTTCCGGCTGCAGGTCAACATTACAACCACCGTCGTCACCCTCGGCAGTAGCATCGACACCCTCCGCCGCGGGGCGCGTCTCTTCTGCGCGCAGGAAAGAGTAGGCAAAGTAGTGATGGAACAGTGTCGCGGCGTCCTCCGTCGTCGTCGTCACTGGCGCCGTCTTTTTTGTATTTGCCACCGCTCTTTGGCGAATATTCTCTGACACTTTGCTTAAGAGGTGCGCAAAGGCGGAGAGGTTCAAGCTGTCCGGAGATTCAGTCTCCTCGAAGACGTCGGGGTACTCGCGCGCCATTTCGTTGAGGAGCGCCACTTTCGAGGGCCACCCCGGGTGGCGCAGCCAGCGCAGCCTGTCGCGTAGCACGCACCACGAGTCCGCCCAAAAGGACACCGCCACCTATGCATCCGATATCCACGCAGGAAGGGTGGGCGGACATGCCACCGGTGGGAGTATATAACACAACACACAGGGTTGTAACTTAGAAATTCACAATTTCAAGATTTGGCAGGACCGCACAATGATCAATGCATCAACACTGTATTTCATAAAAGTGGCATCAACGCTGCTCGAAATGAAAAGCAGACATGCACCGTAAAACAAATCGCCCACAAGGGCGTCGAGACAGCTTTTGAGTTTTGAAAGGCACAACCGGGTAAGAGACAATACACTTGTGCCAAGTCACGATATAAATTGCTACGTTTCCGTCTGATGCATGCTTGCACCATACGCACCTTATTTTCGAGCACCTGCTCCCGCGCGCTGTCGTATCCAGCAACCTGTGTGCACCGACAAGCTTTCGTCACTAATTGTCACAAGCGGGGAACAATCAACATCGAACCCACACACACCAGTTAAACACCAGTTATAGAAGAGACTGATATCACGGTTAACCCCCAATTATATATACGATTCCTCGCAAAACGTCAAAGTGACAACGACGTTATCAGGAACAAATTCTATCAAGAGACCTTATCATCGTAAAGTGTGTAACATGTGACGGACTCGGGTTGGGGCGAACCACAATGGCGAGAAGGAAGTTGAGGAGGGCGAGGGTGCAGATGAAGACGTAGCCGACGATGTAGATGAACAATGTCTTGTCGGAGCCGTAGTCGGGGACGGAGTAGCCAATGAGGATCGAAAACTGAGTCACCATCGCGGCCGTCATCGTCGCAAACTCGTCGTACAGGCCTCCGAACCTACGCAGAGCAATCATTATTCCGACGTGAGCACCAAAAAAGCATTGTGCGGACACCTAGGGTTAGGGCGACGCAGGTGTGTATAGGCTCGCACTGCGTGTAGGCGATGAAGGCGAGGAAGACGAAGATGATGCCAAAGGAAAAGAAAAAGTTGACGAGCTCCCAGAAACAAATCTCGAAAGTGCGCGTGCAACCCGCGATGGCGGGGTGCACTTTGAGGTAGATGATGACGCGGATGCAGCAGGCGACGAGCACCCAAAAGATGCCCACTCGGAGCGCATCGGCGGCCTGGGGAATGAAGCGGCTTCAATTAGCGCGGCTTCTAAGTTGGGAGTCGTAGTACTTGTAATAGTCAAAGGAAGAAAGTCCGATATGTATAATCGGCCGCATTTATATATGTTACACGAGCGAGCGATGATACGACAACGAAGGGGAGGGAGAGTGTGTGCTTCGAGGGCACCTTCACCAGATCGGAGGCCGACTCCAGGGCCTCGAGAAACGTTTGTGTCTGTCCATGGCGCAAACAAGGGAAAACATGTGTTGGAGAGTCAAAAACATTGATACAGCAGAAAGTCAAAAAGTATTTCTTCCTTCGTTCATCGACGTCTGAATATTTCGGCATCGAGAGTAGAACCGCAAGACATCATCGACTGAGAGGAAAAAGAGGTCAATAGGGGGTGGGGGGAGGCACGACCTTGGTGAAGAATGGTTTCGTGGAGGCCCAATCGATGTCGACGATCTGAGCGAATATGTCGGTCCCGCCGCCAATATTGACCGTCACAAAGTAGATAAAGTAAAGCATGAAGATCACGAGGCCCTGTTATATGGAGAAGTTACACGGCGAGAGCACATCGTCGTCATATTAGTTTCCGACCCTGATGAGCTCACGCGTCAGAAAGCCAGCGACGGTAGTAATCCAGGCAACGACAATAACCAATTATTCTTAAACCTGGCAATAAAATGGCACCCAATCAGCAAAGTCAACGAAACAGCATGAACGGCTAGGTTTATGCAGTACTAGCGGGTGCAAAGATTGTGATTTTGGATGCGCAGGAGGCAGGGGAGTGCTCACGAGGCAAAATATCACATCCGCGAGGTCGGGCTGCGATGTGTTCTGCGTGTACCTATATCAGGGGTGGGCGAGAGTTGATAGCGGCTTCACTTGAGGGAATTGACAGGATACTGCGCTCACAAAAAAAAGACAGGAAAGGAAGGGGCATGCAGGCGGGTGCATATATGGCTTGACGACCTGTCCCGCTCCACGCGCATGCGCTGTACTTCTCGTGGGCTGTGCCTCAGCCAGACGTAGCGGTACTTGTCCTTTGCCTCCTGCTTGGGCAATGTCATGTATCGGCGGAGGACGATCAGAGCGCACGCATACCATCGGAGATAAACGTTTAGTATTATTACGTCAAGCACTATTCAGTAATGGAAACTACGCTGCCACGTTAACAGACATGAAAAGTTCCTACCTGCCACCCTGCCGGCACCGCGAGGCACATCGAGATGAAAGCGAAAAGAGTCGTGGCGATCGCCCATCCCAGCCACACACCCCTTTCGTCACTCCCGAGCATCTTCAGCTGCGAGACCGTGTACCATGTGTGCAGCCGCGGCCGCGAGAGGTCGAAGACGACGTCAACCATCGTCGCAATCTGAAACAGACAAGATCGAGCAGAAGATGACGACGTGCGCCGGCATATCAGTGGGAAAAAACCGGCAGTTCCAAAATCTCCGCATAGGCATTTACTTGCTCGAAGTAATTTATTCCAGACGCTGGGCTGACTCGTCAAAGACTGTCGACGGTGAAACATATAGAAAACATGAATTCACAAACAGAACGTAACGGACAGCCAATGAAGGAACGCACGTTGCTCTCTGGGGTGATGAACACGAAGGTGTTGACGACCGCGAGGGTGCCGACGCCGATGTAGTCGCTGGCGGGCGTGAAGGCTTTTGAATCGCGAACGAGAATGTTGTTCTCCAGTACCCACATGAATTCCGGGAAAAAGACGGACCCCCGAAAGACGATCCCTGTTTGGCCCATGAATTTGTCGGCTGTGGAATTGTCTACGTTACCGACACACAACATACGAATATCCGAGTCGTCGTCCTCGCAGGAGTAGGGCGCCTTGCACTGCATCGCCCGCGAGCGACTAAACGCTGCGTTGAGGGCCTCCGCGCTACCACCCTGTACGCCCGACGACACACACAAGCACGGAAGTCAGAGAAGGACCACGAGCGGAATATGACAGCAGCGATAAGAGTCTGCGAAACGCGTCGTAACATCTATTTACCTTTATCATCATCATTGTAGATGCCGTTTCGAAATACAGACAATGAAACAATCATGAAAAAAATTCAAGTCCCGTCATTTCAAAAATCAAGTCGATGCATTTCCCATAATATGATGGTTCGGCAATCTTGACTTAATTTAATCGTCAAGCAGAGGAAAAAGTTCAGGATTTGATGCCTACGACGCAAAAAAACATCCAGGGAGCGAGGCAGTAGCACCTAGGTGCAAAACGAATTACCCAGTCTAGGGAAATTTCCGTCCGGTGTAGTTCCGATAGAACGAGCGCCGGCGAAACGATGCAGCAACGTTGACAAAATCTCCACGAGAACGAAATGCCGCCGCCCCAAATATATAATACGCGGTAATATCGTGTATGATAACAACAGGGTCGAAAAACCTCTGTATATCGTTACATGTAGTGACTTGGGAGTCGGTGGCGGTGCGTACCGTGCACGAAAGGTCGGCGGAGGATGTGTTGGCGCGACGCTGTAGAGCCAACGGAGGCGCAATAGCGACGGTGCGGAACGGAAACTCGGTGCGCGGGCGGTTTCGACGGGCGCCCATCGCGTCGCGCCCCACAGCGGGACCCGTCACGATAGCGCTGTACTCGGGCGCCAGGCGGAGGTAGAGAACTTGGATGCTTCCGGGCAGCAGCGCGGCGCTGGTCATGCGCAGAGGAGAGAGCTTAATGCTGGAGCCGGTGTTGAGGAGGTGCTTCATGCCGTTGCACCCCCATAACCCCTCGCGCAGCTCCTACGACGCCGGAAAAAACACAGCCCACGGTTAGTGCTCCCGCCTCGCGCAACCATCATCAACAACACACACACACACACACACACACACACACACACACACACACACACACACACACACACACACATGGCACACACAGAGACAAAAAGCGAATCGAAAATACTCACGCACTTCCACACAGACAATCATACACCTGCATTCATTCTTTATATCCCTTTCATTTTTTACCCATGCAGACCAGCTTAAACACACACATACACACATATACACATACACATGCCCACAAAGAGAGAGGTAGAGACATGCAGATAGAAAAATACAGAGTGATATACACGGAACTGTGTTTGGTGCGGGTGTCACCTACCGGAACCGATATCTCTATATATTCGTCGTTGACTGTGTATATGATGAGGCCGCGGGCAGCGTCCACCGACACTGCAAAGAAGGTCCACGTGTTGGGCCTGCACCAGAGGGGCGGCGCAGCAAGTCACAATAATACACGCAAATCAAGTAAATGATTATAAAGAGAGCGGCAAGTTGGTGACGGGGAGCGGATGGGGTGGAGTGGGGGGGGGGGGGCGCACTGGATGACGTCACGTGGGAGCTCCAGCTCGAGGGGGATGCTCTGGTGTGGGGCCTGTTTAGGTGGGTACGGAGTATTGCATCAAGTGGGATGACCCGTGTCCATTGCCTGTGTGTGTGTGTGTGTGTGTGTGTGTGTGTGTGTGTGTGTGTGTGTGTGTGTGTGTGTGTGTGCGTGTGTGTGTGTTGGCGTGTGTGTGTGTGTGTGTATGTGTGTGTGTGTGTGTGTGTGTGTCTGCGTATGTGTGTGAGTGTGTGTTTGTGTGTGTGTGTTTGTGTGTGTGTGTTGGCGTGTGTGTGTGTATGTGTATGTGTGTGTGTGTGTGTGTGTCTGTCTGCGTATGTGTGTGAGTGTCTGTTTGTGCGTGTGTGTGTGTGTGCGCGCGCGTTTGTGCATGTGTATCTGTCTCTATGTATGTATGTGTGTGTGTGTGTGTGTGTGTGTGTGTGTGTGTGTGTGTGTGTGTGTGTGTGTGTGTGTGTGTGTGTGTGTGTGTCTGTGTGCGTGTTGGGGGGGGGGGGTGGATGTGCGTGTGTGTGGATAAACAGAGCGAAGGGGAAGGATAAACGAGGGGCATCTTCACCCTTGCAGGCACGTAAAAGTCGTATCCCTCGATGTAGAAGCACACATTGTGGTCGGTGTCAATGGCAGCCAGGCTCGGGGACTCGCCCTCCTGCGTATCGGCGGCTCTGGCCCAAAACCACAGCGAGAAGCTGCGTCGGGGCGAAAAGGGGGCGGCAGAGGAGGTGGGCTGCCTCAGTGCGGCGACATACTGTGCTATTCTGCCGTTGTAAAACCAAGGCTTAGCGTGAAGCCAAACATCAAACAATCAAGATTGGTCAAACTCGTTCCCCATAATGTTTTCCAATTTTTTTTCAGTTGGCATGATTTGATGACAATCAATTCTCCGATACCGCAAGTATCAACATTCCTTATCCCTTATGACACACTAATTATACATTACTTGGAAACTCTATAATCATTTCTCAACCCGCATTCACTTATTTTCAATGTGTTTTTTTCCTCGAGGCTGGTTGAACGGGATTGCTCAGCGCTGCACTGCAACCTCGGCCTAAAAAAGTTGAAGGATGCCGAGATACTAACAAATCAACAATTTAAACAAAATATATAAAGTTATGATATATCATGATTCACAGCGAATTACGTTTCTGATAATATTGCGGTTCGCGCGTGCGTTGCAAACCTAGGCATTAAAAAGGAGTCACGGTTCACCCAACATTGCGGCTCCACCTCATGCCGGAGGTCATCAGGTTGCTGGGCCGGTGGTAGCGCGATCGGTTGAGGCTCAAACCGATGGGATTACTTGCACATATACCTTATAGGTGATACATCAATTAAAAATCATAGATACCGCAGTTAGAGTGCCCAAACAGATATAGTTACATTTATTTGTTGTGATTCGAAAAAGCAAATTGTGAATAACCCTTATATACATTTCGCGACCCTTTTCCGCAGTTTCCCTCTTGAGTAGCTGCTCTTCGCCTGTTCTTTTTATCTGTCCGCGTGTCTATCTATGGTTGTGGGTGTAAGTAATTCTACGAATATATGCCTACTACTGCACAGGGGCGCCTTATCAAGGGTTTATTTACAATACTGGTAGATAATAGGCAGCGCTTGCGGTGGTGGGTGGCGCTCAGAATCATGAAGCACCTACACCTCCTCCCGGAAACCAAACACTCTGGTTCATTCACGACCAGTACTGACCGGCATTTTATGGATAGCAGTTGCAGTATGTATGTCTCCCCTTTCCGGATTCCGGACGTCTCGGGCGAATCAGCGGCACGCATGCAGCTGTGTGGATGAATGCAGGGCTGCGTTGCCTACAGCATAATATAAGTTCTCGTCGCAAAATACGGTATGACGGCAGAACATTGCCGGGGGAAAAGGTTTCGCAAGGTTTCGGGTGATTGGCCACCTGCTCCCGGCGGCGAGCATGCCCGCTGGGAAGTCGCCGTCATCCTCGCCATTGTCATCAACCGCCTCGTCTCCTCCGTCGGCGAAACTCCCCAAAGGCTGCCCGGATTCCGACGCAGCTGCCCGCTTGTCGCGCCAACCCTTCTCCGCCTCGCACACATTCACTTCGATTTTCAGCTGGTCGTTGTCCAGCCACGCGACGTGGTTCTCCGCTGCAGCGACAGACAAAAAAACTCACCGTCGGCATATCCACGATAAGAAAGCGGTTTATTAGGAGTTAATGCTCATTGACCAGCCCGGAAAACGAATACTATAAACAGTGCAATATTCAAATATCTCTACTACGAGCATCCATGCGCAGGCAGCAGCAGCAGACGCCTCTGATAAGGTAACTCCAATCACTGCGGCAACTTGTTCAAGTGCTTACAATTTACACTTAAAGGTAGAGTATTCACAAAAACCGCAAACCCATTTATTAGTACGTATATAGCGCAAAAGATCCAAGAGAAGACCCTTCGAAAATACCAAACAAGAGGATCATAGCACGTGCTGCCAAGGACGCCGGCACTTGTGCGCACCAGTAATATTCTGAAAGTTAGGATTGACCGTCTGAGGGGAGGGGGGGGGGGGGGGGGGGGGGGGGGGGCACGTACGCAGGCAGCTGATGGCGGCCCACCAGTTAGTCGGGGTCGTCGAATAAGCGGCAGACGGCGGGCGAGGCAACCAGTTTGGCCCGTCTCGGGCGGCGCCTCGAGCGGACAGTACGGTGGCGGCCTCCACCACCTCCACGGACTCCAGCACTTGCACCCAAGCCTGGGCGACGGAGAACGACACAGACGCGGCGGCACGTCGGCAATTCTAGAAACAATTAACGGAACAAGCGATCGATCCATCGCAATTTCGCATGAATTGAAATTACGTACAACAATATATTACATTTCACAAATAGAGCAAAACCATTACTAACATTCAATTTGCTTCGAATGACATTCTGTCATCTGTGCAGTAAACGAGGGAGGAAAGCGAAGGGGGGAAGGAGGGGTGCGCTACCCCGTCGCTGCCGTCTGACCATGAGAGCAATCCGACCAGACCTTCCTGAGCTGCGCTGGTGGGGGCGGGGTACAACTCCGCGAGGGGGCGCCTGCCATGTCATGGTGAAAGAAAGGGCATGCACTTAGAGCGAGGCACACAATAGCGATAAGGTTGTAAACCAAAGTCATACATCGATGTTGCGAAAGCAAACTGAACACCGCGACGGAGAAAAACAGCGCACAGCAATCATTGTCATCAAATACAAAATATGGACAATTACGCGAAATCTGTGCGTTAACATTCATCATCCGATGACGGTCGGTGGAGGAAAGGGGGCAAGGACGGGTGTAGAAGCCGGGTAGCCAACCGGGGGGCGCTGTAAAGCGCGGTGACGGGGGGCATGGGCTCCGGCAAGAGGTCGGGACTGAGCAGCTGCGGGGTGCGGTCCCAACAGGTCGGCGGCCCCGCGTGCAGACAAGACACGGGGCAGTGTCGCATCGTGCCGGACGCAAAGTCGCCGGCGCTGCACGCCTCGGGCGCTACGGGCTGGCTGCCTACTGCCAGTGCGGCGAGGTCGGTGCAGCTCTGCATATCAACGCGAGAGGAAGGAACACAATAATATATCAATTACCAGATAGATCGTTACAGCTGTTCAAATGTCCCCAGTTCATTGCCCAAGTGGGCGGCATGCTCGGGGGCTCACCAGTCCAAAGTGCGTCCGAAAGGAGCGGTCATCGCGCGCCGTCTCGAGATTGAGGCACTCCCGCATCTGCTCCCCCCCCCGCATTACCGCCACAGTGAATGCACAGCATGGTAAAAAAATCAGTCGTGTGCGACATCGACCTCGGCGAAACAAAATAAAGTCGTATAAAATGATGTAAACTTCATCGCCATAACATCCGAGGGATCCTCCAACGGAAAGGGAATTGCAACATAAAGTCGCGACGCTTCAAGACGGTCGACGCGTGAGATATGAAGCGGTTGCCTTCCTTCGCTTATCAACGCGTTGCGTCGTCGTTGAAATGAATATTCACTATATCCTTCCACTGATAATTACTGAACTAGCAGGTAGACCGTCCGCAATTGGGGCAGACGGAAAACAGCTAAACCCGGTTTTTCGGACAGCCAGGGTAATCCGCACCGTTGCGTTGAGCCCCATCGCCCGTAACGTCGACACGTCCAAGGACTGCGGGTACAGTCGAGCGTCTTTCACCAGAAACTCGGACTCCTTCAACATCTCTTCGTGTCCCGGCGGGTCGCCACCGCCCACACCGTACGTTCCAAACAGCACGGAGGAGGGGCTCTCGAGGCTATGGGAGAAAAACACGTGATGCAGACACAGCAAAATACGCCTGAGCTTTCTTTTCGCGAATTAAGCACCTCAGAAAAAAAACATATCCCGACGAGAAAAATCGCAGTCAATGGTTTAACTAAATACACAGGAGTCGTGTAAAACCAATTAGTCTGCATTACACGTAACTAAAACAATTAATTATACGTAGCAACTATGCGTAATGTACATGCCAAGCTCAACCAGACAAGACTAACTCACGGGTTGACAAGTCAGTATGCCAAAGTAAACAAATGCGTTTATGCATGTAAATTCAATTCTTGCCACTGTATTGAGTCGAACATGAGAGGGAGAACGTGAAGTGGCACACGTGCCAACTAGTGGTGGAGAAAAGCTGGTGTCGTTATATTTTATACTGCTAGTATATATTGGCGCACCTGCCCTGCGGTAGCGCCACCTCACCGAGCAGTGGAAACGCGGCGCCGCAAAGGAGCTTGCCGTCCTGAAACAGGTCCAGCGAAGCGCGGGCGCTGTCGGGGCGATTTGTGTTGACGGTAAAACGGACAGCAAAGTGGCGCCATATGCCGTCGTATGTGCCGGCCTTGTTCCCGGAAGGCGCCTGTAGTCGCGACAGCATAAAGTACCGGCGTCGGACAGTCCAGGCATATTGGCAGTTCATGGCGAGCATATATAGATACGCGAAATCAAAGAATAGGATGAAGTCGACTGTCAGAGTATTCATGTAGGATGATATACATTATCACATTTTACGAAACATGTGTGACACGATTTCTAAATAATGCATCAATTACTTATAAGGCAATATCTAAGCTATCCAAAAGATCAGACGGGAACAAACGACAGCGCGGCCGAGCATCGGATCTGAATCGCAACACTCTCAGCCTGTTTGTTTGAGGGTGTACCTGGCACCACCAGGAAGGGGATGCGGGGCACGGAGAAGCGGCGTCCAACAACCGGCCGCTGTCGTCCCAACACCACGGCGAGCCGTGAAACGAAAAGGTCCATCCGCCAACGCCCTCGTACGGTCGTCCCTCTTCATAGTACACCTGCCACGAGGAGCATAAGTGAGTTAGTCAGCCAACCATAGCAGCCAATCTATACATCTGCGAAAAGGTAACAACGACGAAGCGATCGTGCATTTTCATTTTCAGGTGTTTCATTTCACTATTTCACGATCGACCGAATTCTTGACATGGTCGTATTTCATTTCCACCAATGAATATTTGATAAGGGCCGAGCAAACAAATGACTGAGCTATGGACTCGAAAATTTGGCAATCGTGTCCCCACTGTCGCAATTGCTTTCCGCACAATCATAGTAATTGAGCCCCCCTTCCCTTAGATGTGCTCAGAACCGACAAAAGGAAGACTGATATATATGTTGTATATTTCATCGAACCGCCGAAAATGTAGCATTTCGATTACTCTTGCATGGGACGTCATTGTTATGTGGTGTACATCGTTACAATAAGTGTCGCAGAAATTCACAACGTTCATGGAAAATTCACAGTGTTCATTCACAGCGTTCACAGCAAATTGAAAATCTTTGCACATTCAAATCAACATGACCAGACATGGCATTGTAAATACCGCAATGATAAAAAAACATACGACCCGCCAATCAGCATTAGATAATGGAATCAGGAAATTATTGAGACGAGGGCGTCACGGAACGGGAGCAGGTAGCAACGGAGGCGATCATGTTACAGGTATACCTCCAGTCGAGGCGTGCCGTCCGGCGCGGCAAACACAAACTCCCGCAAGTCCTCCCTGTACCGCTCGGCTCGCGCCCACCAAGCGAGAGTGAAGTTACTGTTGCCGTCGGCCGTCGGCCTCATCTCCGACACCTGGCGAAAGACGGGGCCGAGGTCGAGTGGGACGGTGACCCATGTCTGCGTCGCAGGGTCAAATCTCACCACCGCCGCTCCCTCCGCCCCGACAACGGATATGTACGATTCGGGTGCAGGAGTCGCCTCGGTGGGTTCCACGGCGTCGTCGGTGCTATCGGCGGCAGTGGTCGTGATCGTTGACGCAGAGCCGTTTCTGTCAGTGTTGGTCGGTGTTGTGGCGGTAGCGGCGGTCAACATGTTCCCGAGAACTTTCCCCAGCGCAAGTTGACTCGCCCCGGTTTCACGCACGAGGTCTTGCGTTGACTGATCCGCCTCGCTGATGTGCAGCAGCTGCAGCTCCGGCGCGGGTCGGGGCGCCATGCCGGTGGCTGCGGATTGACAATTAAGGCTCTAGGTCAGTCCGCCGAAATAACAAAAGCTCCCGACGCGGTGAAAATAAGTCTTAGCGTGCCTATGTATAAAGCGAGGAACGTGTCTAGACGAATATTTTCAGAATAATCACAGGACGCCGCCGTGAAGTGACGCAGTGGCCTATGCATAACCGGCGACAAACCAAAAAAACACGTGGGATGCGTACACCGTTTGATGCCACAGGCTGATACAGTAAAACCACTACAAAAGAATAAACGAGAATGCAGTCAAGTGACTATGAAATTCGCGATGCATGCGATGATTTCACACAACAGCGATAACTGTCTCATTTGATATAGGACAATCGGATTTCCGCCTGCGAAACTATGAAACAACATTATAACCTTTTGCAGCCCTACTCAAAATCACTCATATCATTGTTTTTATTGTCCCCATTATTCCGTGCGTGCGGCCCACCGATCTCCTCCAGCGTCTGTCCGCCGTCCAAGATTTCAGAAAACTGTTGCACGCCCACAACATTAAATATACATGGTCAGTCAGTTTGTTTTTGTTGGCAATTGCATCATTCAGAACGAAAGGTACAAGTAATGAGAGGTGGGAGGTGAGAGGTGAGATAGAGGTGGGCGGGCAGATGCACCTGCTGGGGGGTGAGCTGCTTGGGGTGGAACTTGACCTCCGCCAGCAGCAGCCCCGCGGACCCGACCTCCAGCGAACCGCCCTCGCAGTCGGTGGGGATGCCACGTTTCAGGGAAACGCTGGTGGAGAGGTATCCCCCGCGAGCCTGCGTGACAACCAGCCCATAAGCCGCATCGTTTGTATTTGTGGACAACGACAGGCTAATAATACACAGCGCCCGAATAGTATGGTCAGAAGCAAGATAGGCAGCTCAAGTGATCTACGAGACATCACATGATACGGTGTAGCTGATATCGCCAACCGAACAGACACAGAAAGCAAGCAAGCAAATAAGTAATCAAGCAAGCAAACCAGATAACAAACAAATAAACAAACAAACAAACAAACAAACAAACAAACAAACAAACAAACAAACAAACAAACAAACAAACAAACAAACAAACAAACAAACAAACGGAATAAGACTTAAACCATGAAATAAAAGCATTAGTCATATATCGGGTTTCTTCTTTTTCACCCTTTTGTGAACAGAGGAGTAACCAGCCAAGACCACGAAAAACATAATTTCATGAGGGTAACCTTTCACGAATAACAATTTCACGGACCGCTTCACGGTTCTGATATTGATATGATTGTTAAGATCCAACGAAGGGGACGATAATCATAATAAGCTTTGACCAACATGTGCGACAACGCCGCATTGACACACAAGGCGCAAACAAACCACCCAGTCACAAAACAGGAGCTACCAATGCATATCGGAGAGAGGGAAACATTTATGCACAAAGCAAAATGATCAAAACAAATGCTTACACATCAAGGCTTGCATATATATCGTTATCATTGCTCACCATCCAATACATGCCCACATGTGCGAACACCCTGACCTCCGCCTTGCCTAGTGTAGGCCTTATAAAGTGGGACAGCACAGAATTTCCACCCATGCGTTGTGACGGATTCGACGCTTGGTAGGGGAAAAAGGGAAAACACTTTTAATTGTACAAAGTTTAACTTCCCGCATTATCAGTATTCGAACATCAGCTGGCCTCATTTATTTCCGCACCTGTTGGTAAACGGTGGCGTGCGTTTGGTTTAGCACCAGCGCTGAGAGCCGCATCTCCCCATCCGCCGCCCCCGGCGCCCCGCCACCACCCGGCTCATTCACCTCCAGCGGCAGACTGACGTAGCCCTCGTCCAGACTGTGCCGGCCGTACTCCAGCACAAAGGACGTTGGGCCCTGCACAGCGCACGCCGCGCGCCAGCCCGCATTGCATTAGCAAAGATTCGCCATAACAGGCATTGGCGCGAAATTAGCAGCCAATATATCAAATGTTCAAGCAAGGAAAGAAAATGTTGTTGAATTACACCCCCTGCGAATTCAATGTGCATACCATTGACCGCACATGAAATTTGTATTTTTAAGATGAGGTAAGGTAATGATTGATGAAACAGCTTCCCAAGGAAAGGCGTCGAGGAGAGACGTATATGTGATAGTCAATTACTAGACCATCCATCACAGCGACACAGCGCAAAAAAGATTCGACGACACTGCTATACTATACTTTACGCTGCTGTTTCAAACAATCATTAAAGAAAATCACGCACAATGTTTTTCAAGCAGCCGTCGAATTCACCCAACGAACGTCGATATATACTCGTCCATTATACTCTGTTTGTGTGATGGGGCTCGGTGCTTCATTAATTGGGGATGAGGACGGCGCAGAGGGGGCGACGACCTTGGCGTACCACGCCCAGCAGGAGAGGCGGGAGTGGTCTCGCGGGAGGTACTTTTTCACGAGGAGGCTCTTTCGGGGGCTGGGCGGTTGGCGGGCCTGGAAGCCGAGCCACGCGGTGAGCGCCCATTCGAGGCGCAGCTGCGGTTGGGAGGCGCTGCCCACGTGCAGCGCGCCCTCCGGAAAGCTCTGCACCTCGTTCAGCAGCGTCTGTGCGTGCCACAGCTCGACATCAGCTCGACGTGCAAACCCGAGTTGGCAGTCATAACGTGTTTTTTAAAAATCACAACAATGGTTTGTTTAATTCATAAAGTGAAGAATGTTAGAAATGAATATTTGTGGGCGATCGAAAGACAGCGTGATGTCCATTTACATAGCCCTCACAATGACCACTGCACCTGAATGTGCACTGCAGCTGCACCTGGGTGTGTGTTTCCCTCTTCCCGCGTATTGTTTAAGGGCGTCAACGCTTTTTATCCACAACCAAACACAAAACAAACACATGTTGATGCATATCGGCTCTCCACGATCAACAACATAATCATCGCCGTGTCGACGTTGAGCAAAGTGAAGCTCTAGCCAGTCTGACAAATAAACCAAAACAGCGTAAGGATGGATGCGACGCGTAGAGGATTCATTTAGCAAGATCAAACGTCGAAATTGATGGCTAAGTCATTCACGGTGGTAAATATAGAAAATAAATATTGTAAGTAGGCCGTGTATTCTGCCAACTCGGCGACTTCAGCTGTGGTGGTTCGCCGGGCGGTCCAGTAGCGCAATGAAATTGCGAGCGTGGCGATAGAGAAAAGAAAGGAGTTGGCCGGCTGGGGGGGGGGGGGGGGGGGGGGGGGGGGGGCGCACGGTGGCGAGGGTGTCGTCGACGTAGTGTGACGACAAAAGAGTGAATTGTCGCGCGGCGCGTGACAGCGCGTTCATTGTGCGGTGGATGTCACTCGGGAGCTGCGCGCCCGCCACCGCGTCCAGTTGCAGCCCCTGTTGGATGAGTGAGCGGCTCTCTGACAGGCGCAGGCACACACGCACACGAAAAACGATAAAAGAAAAAATAGAATAGGGGAAGAATGGGTTTAGTAGGGTTTGACATGCACAGAAACACGCATAAAAGCGCGTGTTTGGTTTGGTGTGTGCTTGTGGCCCCCTTCTCTTTGCCCCTCCGTATCTTCTCGGGGCTTTAATCTACCACGGTAATGACGATGTGAGGACGTTTCGGTGGGATTGGGAGCGGCAGCGGCCGTTGGCAGCGCACCGTTGCGACCTACAGTGTCCGTAAAAATCGCGACCGATGCGCAGAGGCAGCACACGAAGCAGGCGAATACCGCGAGGCGGAACCCCTCCCGTCGCAGCGCCACTTCCAGCTCTAGGCGTTCCTGACGCCGAGATATCGGTGGGAAGGGAAGAGGTTACGGCAGCAGAGTTAGAGAGTATCGCTGACCTTGTAAGGGAGATAACGGTGCTGTACAACATACGCCGTGTAAATTACGACTCCGTTCATCGCCGGGTTATGGAACGGGGATATATTTTTCTCAGGACCGGGAGGTCCGGTGTCGCTCGGTGTGGATCTGAGCTATCATAAAAAGTAAATTGTCTACGCGGGTGATTGTCATGTCTTACTTTGAGGAGGCGGAGGTGGAGCGAGGGCAGCAGTCGTCTATGGCCGTGGCCGCCGTCGCGGTCGAAAGCAGATGGGTGGCGCGCGAGGCCGGGAATAGGGGCCCGGCTCGCCCGACCCCCGAACGTCCTACGCGGCTCCCGGCGGCGTCTCTCAGATTCCACGGACAAGGGCGGTGACGGTCTCATATCATTATCGGTACCGAGGGCGGTGTTGGCGGTAGTGGTGGAAGCAGACATCACGTGCGCCTCGTCTTGGGAGTCGAGGCGGTGGGCGCCGTTATTGTTGACGATATTATTATTATCGTCGTCCGCCGCCATCGCGATAATGGGCCGGCAGGCTCTTGCCGGGAGCTAAGAAACTGGCACAGCTTGGTAGCTTGTCAGTACAGGCTCCTAAATTTAGTCGCAGTCCTGTTCGGGGGGGGTAGGGGGTTCTCGAAGGGCGTTGAAGCGGAGTGACTCAGTGACGGCGCCGGTTCCGACTGTGGAACCGACGCGCTTAGTGGCTGCGGCAAATTATCAGAGTTGAGAATCGGGATGGTCCCGGTGAAGACTGGTACTGGTACAGGTACCACTAATATATTATAAGTAAATTCACGGTGGTAGTCGTTCTGTTTGAATAATCAATACATCGAACCGTATAGTGTATTGTATGATAATTATATTTCTAACGGATGAAAACCACATGTTTCTGGAAATATGTCATTCTACACGGGCGCATTTACATGTGGTGGCAAATTAGCGTACCATGTCGTACCGCCATACCGTACCGTACCATGCCGCGTATAAAGGGAGTATGGCCATATACATACTCCATACGCGTCATAGCATCAAAACAGTACACAAGCAAAAAGGATAGTGATACAAGTTCTCCAGCAGGGGTCAGGACGCATTGCACCATGCATTGCCGTGCTTTGGATTCCGTGATCCTCTTATCGCTCTTGCCCTTTTGTTTCCCCTCCCTTTTCCCTGACCGTGCTCATGTTGTTCTTCTTTCAATAAAAACTGCACCATGCAATCAAGCTCCACCTTATACGACAGCTCCACATGTTGTGTAGGCCCTTAGTGTAGCGATGCTGATGACCGAGAATCCATGCCACATATGTTATCGGAGCACGGTCGGGGAGAGGGCCGCAGCCCCGTCGCGATGCATGTTGGTGCGTGCGCGGGATGAAGGATTGCGACACATACGTTATGGTAAGGGATTAAAGTGATAAGCGGCATAGATTGCCATTTTTTTTTTTAATATTGAACATGTATCACATCCAAGCATAGACGAAGATGCGCGGCCAAGTAGAGACGAAGCTTGCTTGACGAGGGTGTGTAGCTTGTCGGTTGGTGTTTTGAATTCACCGCGGTCGAGGTCGATAGTGAGTTCGAGGTACGTGGCCGCCGACATGTGTGGGTGTTCACACGCCTTTTTGGGGGTTGCGTAGCATGCCTACTAGGGTGTAGTTGAGCATAGCGTCGATGCGGTCGCGTAAGCTTGAATAACGTGGCTTGAAAGGAGGCGCCCGCGGCGAAGAAGAGGAAGTCGTCCATATAGGGGAGAAGGCGAACACCTTGCCAACGGTTGCTGCCGGGGAAGCACCGTGAGCAAGGGCGGGGTAGTTACGATTTCGTCGGTGGCGCCGATTGTGGTCGGCGCAAGTAGTTTGTGAAAACAAGGGTTATCGTGCAGTAGTAGTAGGCGTACCCCGACCATCCCATCGGGAGGCACGCTAGGCGCCACAACTCGTTGTGGTACTTGACCGTGAAGTGCTCATGGTCCTCCTCTCGGATGCCTTGCGTGTAGTAGCCGTCGGCAAGGTTCAAGGAGACCAAGCAATCACCCGGTCATGAGAGGTGGCGTAGGTGTCTTAGGGTCAGTTGTTAGTACTTATCCGTTATTACTAGTTACAGATAGCTATTGTAAGTTATTTTAGATACTTCTAGTACATGTCTAGATAAGACATAAATGTACACTGTGTAATTCGATACAAAGTTGTCGCTAGGCTACATCTCTTCACTTCCTTTGTCCCGACATTAGGCCTCAAGCAACTTATATCTATGACTGTCTTTTTGTGTTATTGTGACCGCAACTACGTGTGCATCACTAAACTTTCATAATGAACGTGTTTGCACGGTTCTATAAGTTGTGGGGCCCCACCTCAAGAACTCACACGAAACAACTCTTTTCGGCGAGCTGCGATATATGACTCTCCCGCGGAAGGCAAGTTTTCATAGAAAAATAATACTTAATCCAATTAGTCGGCGTTTCCGCTAGTACAAACAGCGTCTTAAAACACCCCCGACACACCACCTAAGTCAGCTGCCCGAGGCTGCCAGGCAATCAACCACACATGCGCACTCGCCTTGTGTGGACATAGGGCATACAATTCCAAGCTAGTGACGGGGGGACGCTATGGTGGGTGAATACTCATACATAGGGTGCACGGCGGCTCGTATTGACAAATATTTCTAGCGAGACAACCTCAAGCAGAACACTACCGTGAGAGGGATAAATATAGGGTTTCGGGTATAGGGTTTAGGGCCTAATCCTAAATCCAAACCTAAACCCCATATATATAAGTGTGCATTTTCGGAGCACGCTCTGAGAGGGGGGCGCATCCCTCTCGTGATGCATTTGGCGCGTGCGCTTTATGCCCAGTAGCGATGGTTACAAAATCGATGAGGGCTTTATAAGAAGTGGGCGGCTTCTTTTGAAAAAGCCCAAATCGTTACTAGAACCAATCGCTACCGGGCATCCCGCCCGCGCACGCGCCAACATGCATCGTGAGGGGGCTGCGGCTCCTTCCCCGACCGTGCTCCGATAATAGGTTATAGGTCCTCTTTGCCTTACGGACACGCACACGGCTTCGCTACGCACATGTCATGTACCTAGAGCGCCAGCGGCATACCTTGTTCTAAGTACTACAAGCCATGGCAAGCAACCCGGCGCCGCGCCGCCACCAACTTGGGACGACACCCCCGACACAAGCCAAGCAAAGAAGCGTCTAGTGTCGCTCGCATGCGGCCGTCACGAGAACACTAGCGACCACCGAGACGTCGGTCACAAGTCGAGGAGTAGTCAAACACACGGCGGCGACATAGTTGCACGACGAACTACCAAAACCTTAGCCGGCACAAAGCCGCCGCTGCCGCCACCCACGGGGGACTTGAGCCCCAAATTCACCATCAGCGGCCACATAGCATTTCGCTCGCCACCAGTCAAGCGGTCGTGCATAAGACGATGACCCCCTCGTTAGTAGCGACCACACAACATCCGCTCACCATAACAACCGAGGTCACGTGCACAATCTTTAAAGCTGATCCGCTCAACAACACCGGCCACACAGTAATCGCTCGCCACAAGTCCAACGGTCACGCACATGGCAATGGCCCCTTTATAAGTAACGGCCTCACAATAGTCGCTTGCCACTAGTCCAACGGTCACGCTCACGACGATAAACCCCTTAGCAACAACGGTCACACAATAGTCGCTCTACATCACCTCAACGGTCACGTACACGACGATGCCTCCCTCAACAATGAAGACAACATAGCCGCCGCTCTCCGTCACATCAGCATGCACCCACACAATGGTGACCTCATCGCCAACGGCCAAACATGCGTCACTCATAAGCACAACAGCAGTTAGCCACACGACAATGACCCGATCACCAGCGGCCATACCAACGTCGCTCACCATCACATCAACGATGCCTCCCTCAAGAACAGCGGCAACATAGCCGTCGCTCCCCATCACATCAATAGGCACCCACATTGTGGTGTCCCATTACCAACGGCCAAACATGCGTCGCTCATCAGCATAACAACGGTTAGCTACACGACGGTCACCCCATCACCAACGGCCACACAAACGTCGCTCACCATCGCATCAACGGTCACCCACACGGCGATGACCCCATTACCGACGGCCAAACAAACGTAAGCCTCCGCATCAAACATCGATGTATTCATGGGATCATGATGCATCTGCCGCATCATCCACATCAATGCGTCCATGAATTAGTGCCCAATTTAATCAATGCGTCAACGAATTAGTGCCCCATTTAATCAATGCGTCCATGAATTAGTACCCCATTTAATCAATGCATCCATAAATCAGTGTCCCATTTAATCAATGCGTCCATGAGTTAGTGCCCTATATAATCAATGCGTCCATTAATTAGTGCCACGTGTAATCAATGCACAACGAATTACATGTACATTTACGGTACATATCGGCCGCATCGATGCATATTGTATTCTATATTTTTCTGGTATTGCCACGTTACATTTGATTCCAATACGATCATGTACATGTACGTGGTACGGAGACGGCTATGAGGAAATGAAATTGACGACGACATTTTTCAAATATTGATTCCTGCCGTACGGGTAGCTGTCACGCACATAGCGACATCTCTGACATGTGTTTACAGCCAAAATCGACGATAAGGAATGGGAGTTGCCTCGACAAACGTGACTTGTGGTCGAGAAGCGTTGCCGTAGCGTCCGCCCTATCCATCAGAGAACGTGGACTCTGAAATGTCTTGCACAGTGATGCTCGCGCCGTGCGATGTGAGCTGATTTCAAATTGACGGTCGATATTGAATGATATTTGATTTAAGATTGTTTGCGTGTCATCCCCGACTCACAAAGTTCGTCCGCAATATGAACTAGCCTTGCCAAATTTATCATAATAAATGCAAATTAACAATCATCCGTGCAATCCATTATCACCCCGCCCCCCCCCCCCCCCCCCCCCACCCCCGCCAACTGTCCCTACCGGTCGTACCGCGGATTGAAAAAAAATGTTGCGACGGTGCTTTGGCATTGCCGCCACCGACATGCATTGCCTTCACGGCGGTCAGTGATACTCCAAGCCGGACCCAAAGACATGGTGCGCACCCCTATTATCGGCCACTTCGATGCTCATGCTGCTAAGTCCTCCTACGTAGTTGAAGTTATATTGTCTGAGTTTTTCCGTTTGGAGGGCTTGCAATACGAGATAAGAAGGGAAGGTCTACCGACGGGGAACGGTACACTCGAGGATGCTCCCCACCTGCAAGATGCGGTGAGCCAAGCCGCCATACAAGCCCAGCAAAATTAATACTCCTATGTTGGGCGCCCGCCGGCGGCGCAGCGGCGGCGGCCCAGGAGGGGGGTGCGCTCGCAGGCCCGCCGGCATCCCCTCACCTCCCCGTGGTGGGCGCTGGAAACCCCGTAGCCGTGCCATGCATGGCACGGTAGGGGGCTAAGAGGGCCGACAGCTCGATCCGCGGGATCATCAGCTACCGGGAAAGCCATGTACAAAGGGCTTTTGAAAAAATAATTTCTGTGCGATACCGGCGCCAAGATCTCCCGCTCGGCCCGTCCGAAATGTTTTTTCGCATACATAGCACTCCTATCTCGAGGGGGTGGGACATGTGCTTCAGGAGCGTTTGATGGCGAGGAGGGTACGGCCGGATCAGCGGTGGGAGGCGGGTGTAGGAGCTGGTGATGGCCAGCCGGGAAGCAGCGCCGGGAAAGGGCGCTCGCTAGACGCCGACCAGCCCTGTGCCAGTCGACACTTCCCAGGGGGTGAGGCAAGACATGGCAGAGGTCGGTGGCCGGTCGCAGGCGGAGGAGCGGCTATGTGAGGCGGCGGCGATCCTTAGGATCAACCGCCGCCGGGAAGCCATGTACGGAGGGCTTTTTGTAAATTAAGCTAATGTCCGTACCCGGCGTCGAGCTAGTTGGGGAGCAGCACCAGGGTAGGGAGCTCACTAGCGAGCCGCCACGCCGACATGATACATCTCCCGGGGGGAGGAGTAAGCTTGGGCGGCAAGGAGGCTAGTCGCGACGGAAGGAGCGACAAGGTCTGGCGACGACGACCCTCCGGGTCGGCGCCGCCGGAAAACCCCGTACGGAGGGTTTTTGATTAATTTCCGTGCACCCGCGGCCCGACGGATCCGGCTATGGTGACCTGACCCCCCCCCCTTCTCGATACCCACTACCGGATAGACGAGACCCTTGCGGGGGGGGGCGGGTGAGCGCGGAGGCCCCTTTTTCAACAAAGTCTGCTAGGTGGACGCGCGATCAAAGGGGGGAGGGTACGGACGCAGGCCGGACTACCTGACAGGTACCCGGGTACCATACAGAGAAAAAACCCGGGAAATGAGCGGGGAAAATTCAGGTGCGGAGGCAGGAGCGCCCATTTTTTCTATGTCTGTGTGTCTGGGTCCCCCCCACCTGCCCTCGAGGTGACGGGGGACCTCGACAAGGAGGACCGTCGCGTCGGCGGATGCGGCGGCGACCTTGGCGGGGCTTACGGAATGGGGCGGCGGGATCGACGAGCGACCACGCGAGGAGGTTTTTTTTGCCAACCTCTCCCCTCCTATCCTCGGCAAGACCGAAGTCACGCGGGCGCTAAGGCCGGTCGGCACCCCGGTTCGGTGGGAGCGGGCCGAGCATCGTGAAGGTCGAGCAGCAGTTTAGTTTTGCATTTCTCGACAATTGGATTTATTTTTAGATATGTTTTTCTTGATTACAAAATTATTACGCTGTTACTGCTTAGGCGGGGGGACTGTGGCAATTACTGCGGTTGCTTACAATTTTTTTAACTCCCGAGGAACGTCGACACACAGTGAAGCTAGGTGAGTCGATAGGTGTACCTGGTCGAAGAGACCCGGGCCCAACTTGCTAATAATTCATGAAAGGCAAAGTAGAGTGGCCCGAGAGACAACAATCGGTCCAGTTTGCCGGCACATGTTGTAAACAATTTCAATTTCAATTTCAATAATACTCCTATGTTGACGAGCACGGAAATATGGAAGACTTCGAGATGCAGCGGGCGATCTTGCTGCCTACCAATGCTGCTCCGCAGCCGTTGACTACCCTTCCGAAGTCCAACGCTCCAGTCGACGAAGGCGGGTCGCTGTCCGGCGCTCCCATCATCGTCGACGCATACGCGGGCGAGATAAAATAGGTGAAGCTAGCCAGTATTCCACATGCTTTATCCCATTTTAGACATAATGATTATTAGACGGATAAAGGAGCAAGGGTCATATAGTGATAACTTGTTGGCATGCAACACCACCAACCTAATGTACCGTCGTCTTTGACTACTTAGCTCACGACGATTAAAAATCGCGGTGGGCGGCCACGTTCTGTGTTCCTTTCCGCGTTTTGCCAATCTTTTTCATTGTCTTTTTTTATGTATTCGCCATCGATCCGACGTTCCGTGTCGTTTAATATTACACCCTCGCCCCCGTGTACGTCTTGTCGCGTCGTGTGCGCCCGTCGACAATGTTTGCGTGCTGTTTTTTTGTATTTGGTTACATAGGAGGGAAATCTAACAAGCGTGAAGCATGTAGCTAAGGTCGACACCTCGTAGTAAGCCACAGCTCGCTGAACATCGCAACCAACTTAACCATATGTGTACGAAGTGGTTAGCGAAGGCGAATATGACGTTTTCTCTACCCGAAATGGACACACCTCATATGTCCTATGTCGCTGCACGTACCGTTAGCGGAGGCCGGTACTCATGGGGTGCCATAGTATAAAGGAAATGCATGAATTGGCTATCGAATCATTGACTATCATTATGACGACTTGTTTAGCCCCGCCATAAATCTGTTTCCGGAACTTTTTTTGTCTTTTCCGGAACCATTTCTCACCATGTGCAGTACTCAATTGCCTTCAATCAGAAGGAATTTTGTGTCGGGCCATGCATAGCATCCGATATCTGGGGAGAAACCGGCCCACTACTAGGCGCGATGGGCTATTGGGTTGATAATAGTTTTGTGCTACATGAAAAACTGCTTATGAGCCTTCAGCGAGGTAAGACCGCAGAAAAATCGATTCTTTCAATTTAGTGCGGATTCAAATTATGTACATGCTGATAATACAAGTAGCTGATAATCATGCACTCGCGCTTATTGATGGACAGACCGAAAGGACATTTATGTGCAGCTTTGGTATGCATTTTGTGTGACGTCGATACTGCATTTTTTGTGACGTCGATTTTGCAACATGCTCACATACACATACACATATACACACTCGCGACAACCCATGGTCTCTACTTTTGATGTAGATTTCTGATGGAAGGCCTTTGGAAAGAGATTGTGCGTGCTCCACAATTTCGGTGAAGTAGCCCTTTATTTTGCGAGGGGCCACATCGAGGGATGTGAAGCAAGAAGGTGAGTTCATATCCCACATTCAAAAGAAAGCAAACCATACTGACTTTTCAAAACTTCTTTTCCTTAAACACGCTCGAACCAAGCATTCCGCAACATCGTCATACGTGCATCTTTGACGTCATTCGCCATTCGGTGCACACACCATGTTGAGCCACATGTTTTTATCCATGCATGGCGTATCCATTTGCACTTCTATGAAGACAAATAGGGCACCATTCAATCTATCCCCGAGGGCTAGTATTTGCGGTCATTGTCGGTGATGAAGAATTGTTAAGCACGCGCACGTCGGCGTGTATGTTCTCGTGAAAAAGCAAAATACATATCTTCAAGATGTCTACTCGTCTGTTTGTCGCATGTAGGGGCATGCTCTTCCCTCCCCCTCCCCCCTTCCCTCACCATTATTTATAGAGTAGCACGCATTCCAATTAGGCATTATTGGCACAATATTCATTTTAAACTCCCCCCACATCGCTAATATGTTTAGCTTGCATACTGCAACGGTGACTTTAAGCAAAGGTGGGATGAGCATCGCTACGTCAAGGAGATAGCCGTCTCGGGGATCCGATACGGGGTTTTTTTAGAGCTTGGTCTCCCTCGTCTTCGGAAGATTCGCACTCCAAAACGAGGTCGTCGTTGGTGTTGTCGGGTACGATTTCTGTGTTTGTAGGCAGCGACATTAAGTTCGAACTACAACTAGCGAAAGAACCCCACCATGTAAGGTAGTCCGGTAGTGTGAGTTCGATAGTCCGCGGACCGGTATCACTCACTACCGACCCTCTGTAATAAATGGTACGAGTAACGCATTGTCCGTTAGTGCACATTGTGACGAGTACAGTCTTGCAACAGTACATTGCAGGACATTGTACAGGTACTCGTTACGGATATCAATTCGTGCTTTTCCACAAGATGGACGTATACTCGTGGGTACGTCGCTACTACAATATTGTAAGGGTGCTGATGCTACAGTACGACCAGTACCTCCCGGTACGTACAGATATGCATAATTAATCTAACTAGCCAGATGACGCGCCAGAACGAGCTCTTCGATGCAAAAGGAGCCGCGTCGTGAAACCCAATGCTAGGCAAGCCGCGTCTCGAAGCAGATGACGACGGTTGAACAACCCTAACGCCTGACACGTAAGCGTAGCTTGAAGGCGTAAGCAATCTGGGCAGAAACCTATTTAAGCCCAGTGCAGTACAGGGAGGTGACAGCACCTTTTAACAATTCCTTTGTTCACTTACAACATATATTGCTTAAGTACAGCAAAGAAACATCTTTCACCATTGCCTCTCGACAACATCATTTTGCCATCTTACAACAACAGAACAAGACAGACAAGAACAGATTTGTGCTAGCGTTTAGCTTTCAGAGGCTAACCGCCACACTGGTTTCGGAGCTCTTTGGTCGACGCACGCTTTCGTTGCTCATTGATTCGCTCGACGATGCTTGATTGAGTTGAGATGGCTTCTCTAGGACCTGGACATTACGTGGTGTTGGTAACTCACGTTGGAGGAACTAAATCGTCGGACTTGAAGCTGGTATTACAACGCGAGCCTCGTTCTGGTAAAACTTGGTTCCTTGCTGGCTCTGTCTTACCTAACGAAGAGCCTGTCGACGCTGCTGTTCGTGAGTTACACGAGGAGACCGGTCTTATTCTGACACCGGAATATTTAACGTTGTTGAGTGGTGAACATGTTATCGTTACGCTACCTCAAGGGCGACAGCTTGTCTACGTGTACTCAACTTCTATTCCTCTCCTGTTTGCTACGAACAACTTACACATACCTGCTCAGGTCGAGCAGGCTGTTTTGGCACAGTCGACAGTTAATCCGGATGGCACTTACGTCGTCCCGGAAACAATCAACATTGACGGTTTGACCCTTACGCCCGCTCAGAAGGGGTTACTTCGTGCTGAGAAGCACAAGAGTGAGTTACTTCACTTTGGCTACGTGACTCAATGGGAACTCTTTTTCCGAGCGGTCCTTCAACACGTTCCAGTCCTACAAGACGACACGTCTATCCCGAGACAGTTCTTCATGCACTCTCGGTTCACGGCGGTCGACTCTGGTCTTGTCTGGCTGCTGATTCGCGGACACATCAACCGATTGACTGGTGAAGGGCCTACAGATTTACGAGTGGGAATGCCGATGCCTACACACAACCTAGCTGGACTACCTGTCACCCTCACGGAAACCCAGCGGAAGGCTGCAATTAATTCACCGTATCAGAGTGGTCGTGTCGCTAATGAACTGGAGGACAGGCTTGAAGCACAGCCTCAGCGTTTTCTCATGCTAGGGATTTTGCCTGATTCGTACGACTCAGTGATATGGGTTACTTCACAGTTCGCAGGACATCTGAATGGGTGGTGGCTGAACCGGAAAACTCAGCCTCCAATTCCAGCTACGTACAACGAGCTTGTTACTGAGTTACGCAACTCGACGTTTCTTCCTAACATCAAGGACGACGCAATCAACTCTATGTTCAGCTTTACGCAGAGCAACACGATGAGTTACGCGTTCTACACTAAGCAATACAACGACTATTTACGTCGTTCTCGTCAGCCCCTGTCAGCTGATGTTCAGTGTGTGCGTTTTATTGACGGCTTAGTGAACTCTACGTTGAAGAACCATGCGAAGTCACACCGAGCTCAAAGGGGGTACCAGATTACGCTGGTCGAGCTGCAAAACTTTTTGAATGACGTCGTTACAGACTCGCCGGAACTCAGCAATACGAGGTCTGCTGCTGGTCCATCTGCCCAGCCTACACGCAAGCGCAACCTTGAGGACCCTCTCGAGGAAGCCTCTAACATCTGGAAACGTAATAGAAGTGGCCGTGGTCGTGGCCGCGGACGTGGACGTGGTGGCGGCAACAATGGTGGACGTGGTGGCGGCAACAATGGTGGACGTGGTCAAACATCTGGCCGCGATGATTTTAACACACTCGCAAATGCGATGACAGCTGAGGAGCGTAAGCGACACTTGGACGAGGGACTCTGCTTCGAGTGCCACAAGAAGGGACACCGACTGTTCCAATGCCCGGAGTGGAAGGGCAAGGCACCGATGGAATTTAAGAAGCAATGATGGTGGCAAGGCTGTTCTACCAGCGAACTGGAGCAGCCGGCTACATATACTGTTCGTTCTGAGACACTGTTAGCGACAGAGGTCGTCGAAACACCTTCGGCATCTCCATCGACTACAGTCGCGACACCTGCAACTCTAGTAGCAGGTCGTCGTCGTCAGACTAAGTAGAGACAGAGTCGTAAAACTGCAACCAAACGTTCAATTGATTGGAAACTGGTTGACTCAGTCTTTGACCCTCTGCATGCACGATTCGACTTCACATTGGAGGGATGCGCTGATGATGAAGGTCTAAACTCGCACGGTGACTTATCTCACTGTTCGCCGAGTGACTCGATTCTAGAGAGAGACTTGTCAAGAGAACGGGTGTTCATTAATCCACCCTGGGAGTTAGCTAAGCAGATTGCACAGCATTTTGAAGATTGTCGACGAACATCTCAGACATCTACGATGGCTGTATTTGTACTACCAAAATGGGCGAAATTTACTCAAGTGACTAAGAACTGGAAACTCTACCAAGAATTCCCAGCGAGGACACAGCTTTTTACTCGGCAGTCACTGGAGAACCCAGCGCAACAGGAGGTGGTTGCTCCAGCTCCTTGGCGTGTACAACTGTGGTTAGTCGACGCAGATTGTGCGTTTAACGACTCAACAGCACCTACAACATCTGATCAACCAGACTCGGTACCTGTACCTTCAGACAACGCGGAAGCGTCCATCGCTACGCTACAACAATTTTCTTCGCAAGCTACAGCCCTACTGACTGACCTCACGGAAGCTCGACCGTTAATTCGAACTGAGTTGACTGTGAAAACTCCTGATGGCGGACACCAAATTTCTGGATTGGTGGACTGCGCTGCGACGCTTGATTTTGTGTCAGAGGACTTTGTACGACGCTTTGCTTTACAGACTCGAAAGTCTGCGACTAAGATCCCAGTTCGACTCGCCAACGGACAACGAGTGACTTCTACGAGAGTTTGTGACGTCACTTTTGAGCTGGCTCGACACGAAATTCACCGGACTTTTTATGTCTTACGTGATTTACGCACAACTTATTTAATCTTGGGTTTACCATGGCTTGATGACGAACATGCCGTTTTACAGTTTGGTACAACCAGGGTTTTTACACTAATGGACGGCACATCTATGGAGACTACGCTCGAGGAACGACGCCCTGAGTGTCTACTCATGTCGTCTACGAAAGTTCAGAAACTCATGCGCAAGACGCGCCGCAGCAGAGGACGTCATGCTGAATTTAACGTCATTGAACTTACGTTAGCCGCTGAACAACCGACAGACTTTCACACTGGAGAAGAGCTAACTGCAGAACAACGTGACAACTTCCGGTCGTTACTCTTCGATGACTTCTCGGAGTTACTGCAACATGTCGACTCTCCACATGTAAGCCGACAGTTGGATCATCCCATTGAAACAATTGGCCCAATGCGACGTCAACGTCTGAACATATTATCACCCTCAGAGCGCGCTGAGCTTAATCGACAGCTCAAAGACGCAGTGGAGGCTGGTCTAGTCCGTCCCAACTACAGTGAGTTCGGCTCGCCAATTCTTTTTGTGCGGAAAGCTGATGGCTCGCTACGTCTGTGCATTGACTACTGTGGCCTTAACGAGGTAACGCGTAAAGATGCTTACCCACTTCCGCGTGTGGATGATACTTTGGACGAACTTAAGGACGCGAATTTTTACACACACCTCGACCTCGCCTCTTGATTCTGGCAAGTTCGAGTGCGTGATAAGAACGTTCACAAGACGGCTTTTCAGACCCCTGATGGCTTAATGGAGTGGGTCGCCATGCCGTTTGGCCTGTGCAATGCGCCGGCAACCTTTCAGAGGATGATGAACGACATTCTTCGCGACTTTTTACATAAGTTCGTGACAGTTTACCTCGATGACGTCTGTATCTACAGTCGAACTCTGGAGGAGCACCTGGAGCACCTACGACTGGTGCTACAACGGTTCAAGGAGGAAGGGCTGAAATTACGCCTTAAGAAATGCTTCTTCGGACTGCAAGAGATGGAGTACCTGGGCTACACTGTGTCAGCCGGTAAAATTTCGGTTTCCACAAAGAAAGTCGAGGCCGTTGCAGACTGGCCAGTGCCCAAGACGCAGAAGGAGGTTCGCAGTTTCGTACAGTTATGCAACTTCTACGCCAGATTCATACACCATTTTAGCGACCTTACGGCTCCATTGACGGACTTACTGCGGAAGTCCCAGCCACAGAAGGTTACGCTGACGCGTGCCTGTTTGGAAGCCTTCGAGACTCTCAAGTTACGGCTCATTTCCGCGCCATGCCTGATCCTTCCGGAGGTCGGCTCGGACGCGACGTTCACCGTAGCTACAGATGCTTCAACTGTGGGGATTGCAACAGTCATGTTGCAAGACCAAGGAGGAGGTCTTCAACCAGTCTCTTACATGGCGCGTAAGCTGAATCCAGATGAGCGTGGTAACACTTACTCTGCCTACGACTTAGAAGCTTTGGCCGTATGCGAAGCTGTCAAGCATTGGAGGTGCTATCTTGAAGGGTGCTCTAAGTTCCTTGTCGTAACAGACCACGACACACTGCGACATCTGCTCAGGCAACCGAACAACAGGCTGAACAAACGGCAAGCAAGATACCTGCGGGATTTGCAACCGTTTGTGGGCTCGATGACACTTGCATATCGCAAGGGAGCTCTGAACGAAGCTGACCCGTTAAGCCGGCGACCAGACTTCGTACCTCTGGCCACACTACCCTTATTTTGGGATGGCGAGGTTCCGTCAGATCGAGAATTACGACGGAAGTCCCAGCTGCTGTTTGAAGACGCACAGTTAAATTTACTGACTGTTGACGCGCTACAGCTGAGCCATGAGCTCGCTGATCTCATTCGCGAGGGGCTCTCACAAGACTCGTTTTATGGGGACGAGGGTGAGTGGACAAAAGACAGCCGGATAGAAGCCAGAGACGGATACTTTTGGCGTCTCAATCGCCTATGTATACCACAAAACTCTGAGCTCCGACTGAGAGTGATAACATAGCTGCACGAAAGTTCGTCAGTTGGTCACAGAGGAGTTGCTAGCACTCTTGCTAAAGCACTCGACAGATTCTGCTGGAAACGAATCCGCCAAGACGTGAAAGATTTCTATGAACGCTGCGTCGTGTGTCGACGAGCGAAGATTCGACCGCAGATGGCTGCGACTCTTAACCCATTGCTTGTTCCACCGAGACCGTGGCACACAGTTGGTCTTGACTACCTGTCACTCTTGCTTGAGAGCAATGGCTTTAACAGTGTGCTGATTGTAGTAGACCATCTAACTCGAATGGCCCATTTTCTGCCATGCACAGAGTCGATTACTGCCGAAGAAACTGCATTTTTTTTTTACAGGGAGTCTACCGTTTACATGGACTGCCCCGTGTGCTGATCAGTGACCGCGTCCCGAAATTCGTCAGTGCCTTCTGGCAGACACTCCTTGGGACGCGTCTGAACATGTCTTCCAGCCGACATCTTGAAACAGACGGCTTGACAGAGCGCGTGAACAGCACATTTCAGCAGCTTCTTCGTTGCTTCTGTTGCTATGACGGCTCTGATTGGTCGACACTTCTACCGCAAGTGGAATTTGCGTTCAACGCCTCGCGTGCACTCGGAATTGAGCACACACCGTTCGAGGCTAACTTTGGGTTCTCTCTTGAGGAGCCTCCTGACCTGCTATTCAGCATGCGACCATCGATCCCGGTTTCGCAAGGCGCAACATAACGGTTGAGATTGTTACAGGAAGTACACACCGTGGTACGCTCAGTGCTACAGCTACACAAGGACGAAATGCAAGCGCGCACATAACCGTCTACAGCGCCACACTTCGCTAAGGGAGACAAGGTGTCAGTCGTCACTACAAACCTTTTTCTGAGAGGACAACCGAACCGGAAACTCAGAGACAGACAGCTTGGACCTTTTTCAGTGGAGGAGCAGCTTGGGAAACACAGTTACAGATTGAAACTACCAGCGACAGTCCGCTTACATCATGTGTTCCATGTTAACAACTTACGACCCTGCGCTACTGCTCCACTACGACCAGCTGTCCCGGTGACTATACATGAAGGAGACGACGAGGAGTTTGATGTCTCGCACATCTCTGCTGTGTGCATCAAGTCGCTACATGGGCGACGAGGCAAATATCTGCTCTTCATGACACACTTCAGTGATGACGACATTCCACCTGTCTAGCACCGGTTGAACGAAGTACACCGGACCACCGCGTTACAGGATTTCTTGGAGACGCCCCTAAGGCACAAGTTTGCCAAGACTCAGGCGTACATCGACTTCATGCACGCTTACCCAGCGCGCATTCCTGAGTCCCAGTAACTGCTTCGGTACAGGAGCCAAGAGCCACGGAGGTCTGCCTCGCGGCGGTATCATTAATCTGTCAAGAGGGGGAGGGTACGAGTGTGACGAGTACAGTCCTGCAACAGTACATTGCATGACATTGTACAAGTACTCGTTACGGATATCAATTCGTGCTTTTCCACAGGATGGACGTATACTCGTGGGTACGTCGCTACTGCAATATTGTAAGGGTGCTCATGCTACACTACGACCAGTACCTCCCGGTACGTACATATATGCATAATTAATCTAACTAGCCAGATGACGCGCCAGAACGAGCTCTTCGATGCAAAAGGAGCCGCGTCGTGAAACCCAATGCTAGGCAAGCCGCGTCTCGAAGCAGATGACGACGGTTGAACAACCCTAACGCCTGACACGTAAGCGTAGCTTGAAGGCGTAAGCAATCTGGGCAGAAACCTATTTAAGCCCAGTGCAGTACAGGGAGGTGACATAACCTTTTAACAATTCCTTTGTTCACTTACAACATATATTGCTTAAGTACAGCAAAGAAACATCTTTCACCATTGCCTCTCGACAACATCATTTTGCGATCTTGCAACAACAGAACAAGACAGACAAGAACAAATTTGTGCTAGCGTTTAGCTTTCAGAGGCTAACCGCCACAACATGGAATCTGCATAGATAGCGGGGGGGGGGGGGGGGTTGAAAGGGCATTCGCACTGAAACGCGTTTTGTGTTGATGATCTGTGTGGGTCAGGGAGTTGAATTGCAAGCTCTGTTCAGCGTTTAAGTTGCGTGCGGGGTCGTGTTCTAGCAGCATGTCGACGCAATTGACCACCACACAGTAGCCGACGGATGGCGCCCGCCGGCGGCGCAGCGGCGGCGGCCCCGGAGGGGGGTGCGCTCGCAGGCCCGTCGGCACCTACCTCTACCTCCACGCGGTGGGCGCTGGTAACCCCATAGCCGTGCCAGGCCTGGCACGGTAGGGGGCTAAACGAGGTACCGGCAGCTGCGATCCGCGGGATCAGCAGCTGTCGGAAAGCCTTGTACGGAGGGTTTTGGAAAAACATAATATCCGTACACCAACACAGGGATCTCCCGCTCGGCCAGTCCGATATGTCTTTCCGCGACTAAATACTCGCAGATACTCTTCCGACGATGGGGCGGGGGCGGCGTTTGCGAAATATTTTTTGGCGAAGAGGGGTACGAACGGATCAGCGGAGGGACGAAGGTGTTGGAGCTGGCGGCGGACAGCTGGGAAGCAGCGCTAGGGACGGCGCTCGCTAGCAGTCGCTAGCCCTGCGAGCGCCTCGGATCTCCCCGGGGGGCGAGGCCTGAGGCTACGCAGGACGGTGGTTGGTCGCAGCCGGAGGAGCGGCACGGTCTGGCGGAGGCGGTCCTTAGGATCACCCGCCGCCGGAAAAGCCCGGTACGGGGGGTTTTTGGAAAAATTCCCGTACCCACCATCTTTTGAGGACCGGCGACTCGATCCATGTGTTCTTCCTAACCCTTCCCTAGTCGGTACCCAATTATCGATAGGCTGCCTCAGGCAGTGTGCCTAGGGTTATCGTAACGGCACACTGCTCGTAAAGGCGGCCCCCTAACAACGTAAACCACTGGGGGAGGGCACGGGCGGCCACAGCGCGATCAGATAGGTGTTGGAAACAGACGGGAAAAGGACAGGGGACAGGAGAAAATCTGGCTCGGAGGCAGGAGAGCCAGCCGGACACCGTCTGCAGCCTAGTTCTTTTCTCTTCTCAGCCCCCGAAGGAGGAGAGAAGACTCGGCTAGGTGGCGAGCTGCGTCGAGAGGAGCGGCTAATACCTCGGGCGGGGTTGAGCACGGATCAAGGCGGGACCGACGACGACCTTTGCGAGGGGGGTTTTTTACCTGCCTTTCCCCCCAAGCTCCGGCACGACCGGAGTCGCACAAGAGCCGAGGTCAGGCAGGTTCGCCTCGACCAGCTCAAGCTGGACAGCTCTGCTGATCAGCGACCCCGTAGCGGCTGGAGCAGGCCGCGTATCGTGGAGACTAGCGACATTTTATATTTCATACCTGTATGCAGACAGTACTTGTTTATGAGTATGTTTTAGACGGTATCGTTACTGCCATTGGAGAGGTTGGGATTAGTGGTTCACGGTCTACCTCAATCTACTAAGTCATGTATGGCATAGCAAAAGGGGGGGCCCAGAGACTCCCGCCGGTTAATACTGGTATTGGAGTGTTTAATTTCAAATTTTGATTTCAAATTAATTTCAAATTAGCCGACGGATGCGCCGACCGTCCTATAGCTTTGATCACGTTCTTGTCGTCACGTGCCACAATTCAGATGTTAAAGTGGGTATATGTATGTAAAGAAACATGCCTTTCGCGTCACGGTCGTTTGCGTGGTTGTGGTTGACGTATGCCGGCAAGCGACAAGACCAAATCAGCCGTTCGAACAGCTTCCGCCCCCTCCTCGGTTACCATCCGACGGAGTTCAGCTTAGGCCACTTTGGGTATACGCCCTTGAAGTTTGACTAAGTACTAACGTTTCCTCGCGTGGGGTTGATCCCTTTTTGACGTGACTCAGGTGTATGATTAGTCATACAAATGTAGTACTTATCATACACATATCCCCGAGGCACTATACATAAGCTTGTATGATTACGCGATTTCATAAGCTGTATTTCTTATGTTAGATACCGCTATGTATAGTTAGTGGATATCTAAAGTAGCGGGAGAAACGCTGAAGCTCAATCTCGTCTGCGCCACCGACTTCGGCTTCGGAGCTAGCGACCATTCCTATTTAAAGGCATGGTCCACCACGCCCGCGCCAAACATTGGAGAGAGGAAGGGTTAAGAATCACGGAGGCGCGGTAGTGGGGCGTGGCATTTCGTGCGGACACGTTTCATGTTGCGCAAAGAGATTGGGTCGAGCCGCATGTGGTGCTCGAAGCAATCGTCGTTGTGCCGGGATCCGAACATGCACAAGGGAATCCCACAATGCACGTAGTAGAATGACGTCTATTGCAAGACGCCTTCGTCGCGGTAGCAACGGAGACGGCGGGCTTGCTTGTTGCGACCCTTTTTTGAGCGGCCATAGTTACCTCGGACGCGTTGTTCTTGGGAGAGTCCCTTCGACTCGGCCAACGGTCCGAATATTGATCTACCACTATGTTGGGCTTGCACGGCGTGGTCTTGAAGCCCGTTGTAAATCAACGACTCGACCCGAATTTTTGCGAGGTTCTCGATAGTTAAGGCCGAGTAGGGGTGGAAAGCGGGAACATTAACTTAACCAGTTTCCAAAAGTCGAACACGCAAATGCCGGGCAAGGTAGTCGCTAGTCGAAACCAACAAGGTTGGGTGAGCCAAGCCTCTTCCATTGCGAGGTCATTTTGAAGTGTTTGGTTGTGGTAGTTGATTCAAGGACTCCATTCGAAATAGCTGGAAACGACATAGGGGCGAGGGATAGCACGGGTAACGATGACGTCACTGTTTTCGTCCGCCCAACGTTGGATGTAGGGGTTCCCGTCGGCCATACAACCAGCGCCAACGGTGTAAAAACAAAACAAGAACTGTTGCTACTCTTGCCTCTTGCTACTAATTGAACACCGTCCATTGTACTAATAATGTGAACTCTACTCCGTGCAGATGCCAAAGAAAGGGATTCTTGAAGGAAAGCCTTTGGAAAGAGGCCGTGCGCGGTTTTCACAACACCGGTAAAGTGGCGCTTCACTTTGCCGAGGGGAACAGCGGCCTACGTGTGGAACCTTGAAAGTAAGTGCCCATCCCACATGGAATAAAGGCATATATGGTGACATTATCTTATGTAAGTTCTTCCAGCCTTAACACAGCCAAACCAAGCAACTCCCAATGAACTCATGCCTTCAACACTTGCACCCTCCACCATTCGTTGCATACACGCAACAGACACACCATGTTCGGTTGCATACTGTTTGTCGCGCATAGCATCCTTCCCCCCTTGCACTTCCATGTAGACCATCGCGCCCGTTGCACAGTCGCACATAATCTTTAGTTCTGTCTCTAAGGGCTTGATATTGCGATGAATGAAGGTGATGTTGGGTATCCCGCCTAGCTTGTCCTTTTGGGGTTTATGGGCATACATGCTTTCATCCATCGTTTGATAGACTCCTTGATGTAGGGATCGCCCTCGTCGTCGGATGAGTCGCCCTCCATGTCGAGGGCGTCACTAGTGCAAGAAGGAACACACCCCGCGTTAGTAGGAGGCGATATACGGGTTGGGCCGGAGACGGCGGATGACTCCCACCCCGTTAGATTGGTCGGAGCTGTGGGTTCGATAGTCGGCGTACCGGTATCACTCACTGACGACCTTGTAATAATTGGTACTGATAGCTCACTATCCGTAGTTCCATCGGGAATTTGCACCGCTGGCCGGAGGGGGTTTGAAAGGGCATTTGCAGTGCAACGCGTTGTGCGCTGTTGAATTGTGTCGTTGCTATGGTGAAACGGTCGGCGTTGCTTGGCTCGACGAGTAAGGCGCGTGCTGACTCGTGTTTCGGCGGTATTCTATCCACATTTACCGCCCACAAACCATCGCCGATTGACTCATCGACTGCCCCATAGGGTCGGTCACGCTGTCGGCGTCTTGCACAATATTTTAGGGGTTGAAGGGGGTCTCTGCGGGCGAAGACACGCGCTCCTATCGTTACGGTCGTCCTCGTTGTGGTGGTGCTGGATCGTTGACATGCGATCTCGGCAGATCGCACGTTTGAACCGCTTCCGCCCCAGTGTAGACTATGATTCAACGGAGTTAAGCAGAGGACACCCTCACGTACTCGCCGCTAAAATATGACAAAGAACTGACCTTTCTTCGCGTTGGGATTATCCGTTTTTACGTGACTCTGGTGTATGATTGGTCGCACAAATGTATAGTACTTATCATACACATATCCCCAAGGCGAAAAAATAAAGCACGTTTTCGACATTCGGGTGCCACTTCATATTCTATTTAGAGTTAAGCTATCCTTGGCTTAGGCTTGCGGATTTTTTTCTTCCTTGCTCCTTTCCGCTTGGTGTTTTTCACCACCTTCTTATATAGGCTATCCCTGGAGGGGGACACTCCGATATACCGACACATGTACAAGTACTAGCACCGGGGTGTTTATTTCTTATTTATGTAGTAGAGTGAAATGTACACGTACTTGGCGTTTTGCAGACCTTCCACACCGGACTATAATATGAGGGTGATTTCGGGTACGGGTCGCGGGGCTTTGGCTCTCTTTTTCGCTTCATATGAGTCTAGTTTCAAGACGCCATCCGATTACTATACGATGGCAGCCCACCGGGTGCTTGGCTTGACTGCGGAGCGCGCCTCTCATGTTCGAAAGTGCCCTCGGTGCAATGAGGCTCCTTCCGAGTCTCGCGGGTCTAGATCTTCGTCGACGGTATCGGGCACCTCTATGTCGGATGAGCGCTCAAGAGCTGCTATGCTCATGGACTATATCCCCCGGTGCCCGTGCTCTTGGTATATCATTCAACTCCACGACCGTATTGTCCACGTACTTGAAGAATTCATGCCTGACGCGGGGGCTACTAAGGGCCAAAACTTGCGGTTGGAGGTCCGCCGTATTCGGTCGGGAGCTTCTCGAGATCGCCATGGGGAAGTGGTTTGGTTAGTCTTCATGGCTCCGCACCGTCATCTTGTTGTTGATGTGACGGTCACAAGTGCTCGCACGAACACCAATATTCCTCGTATAGGTGCTCCTCCTCCCTTTCATGGCCGGCACTCTCCCCCACTCCAACATGGCGACCCCAACCCCCGGGGCCGTCGTCGCCCCACTATCGACCCGGTGGTCATCAACCGGGCGGCACACGAAGCCCCCGGCTTCGACAAGGACGCCCTCAACCGGTCCATGAAGATGTCGGTCCCCGTCATGTGCCCGACCACGGACTTTAAGCAATGGAAGAGGACCTTCCTTAATTTCCTCTCCATCAAGGCCGCATACCTCATTCCTCAGCTGGCCATCCGCGACTCCGGCGTCTGGCTCGACGAACAAGCGCAACACTACGCCTACACGCTGCTCCTCCATGCAGCCAGCGCGAATAAGCGCGCTGACCAAGCCATGAAATGCGTTTCTCCAGCACGCCCAGACTGCGCCGCTGCCGCGTGGGACATCCTTTGTGAACGCCTCGACTGTCGGTCTTTTGCTCGCTCCTTGTCCCTCTTGGACAATCTCACGGTCAGACAGCGCCCCGGTCAGTCACTCAGTGACTATGTCCACTACATGCGCCAGACCTTTGACGAGTACAACGACACATGCCAGTTGGCTGATGGCTCCGTTGCCATCCACCCCCACCACCTCGGTCTCCTCATGCTGCGCGGCATTTCTAGCAGCGGCCCACACGGTCAGGCGAAGCAATGCGTCATCAACGCCTTCGACACGGACTACATCATGTCGGCTGATGAAGTTATGGCGAGCATTCTACACCTTGCGCACAACATGGAAGACCACCCTGCTCCGGACGCAACCGCTCCGGACATATCACCTCCTCCCATCTCCGCGTTCGTCGCTGCGGGCCGCGGCTCGCACAGCGGTCGAGGCCCACCACACCGTAACCCTCGCGGCCATCGACCCAACAAGTGTGGCGTTTGTGGCAGCCTCCACCATCTCATGTCCGCGTGCAATGCCACTGATGACGCTATTCTTAAGTGGAATCTTGCCAAGCGTAGGCTGACAGTCCAGAAGTACGGCGCCGCCGACGGCACCCCCTCTGCTCACGCTGCGCTGCTGAGCGACGTCCCTGCCGACGACGCCCCCGCCGATGACACCGATTGCCTACCCACCTTCGCGGACTGCGTTGATGACGACGCTGACGACGAGGTGAGTGTCCCATTCAGCTCTGTGGCATTCTCCTCTTCCCTCGCCCCGGGTCGTAATCTGTCAAAGTTTTGGGTCGTTGATTCCGCCTGCTCGATTAACCTCACTGCGTTCCGAGATGACTTCGTGAAATTCACGCCCCCCTCCACTCCCTCTCGCGTGGGCGGTGTCGGCGTTGACGTTAAAGGGCAGTGGCTCAGTGCTACTTTCTGTCAGACTTGCCTATGGCCAGCTAATTCGCCGCACTGTGTATGCACTCTACACCCCTGACCTATCATCTCGTTCAGCACAGCGTATCGGCAGACTCCTTAGTGTCAGCTGGATGCAAACTCACAGCGGTTGTGAATTCATATTCCCCTCCAACTCTGACACTGGTTTGCTTTTGGTACCCAAAGGCATGGGTATGCTAGAACCGTCCGGAAACGGTCTCTACCTCCTTCCCCACCAGCCGGCCCTCCCTTCCAGCCCATCCGCCCCGCCGGCACTTGACCCCTCACCTCAGGTTGCCCTTACTGCCCAGTGTGATCCCGTCCTATGGCACCGTCGATATGGCCACCTCAACATGCAAAGCCTTCAGGCCCAACATACTCACGGTGTCCCGACTAGCCCTGTGTTAACTAGCGCTGTAACCAAAGTTTCGTGCGACTCTTGTCTCCTTCACAAAGCCACAGCTGCACCACGCAACACAGCCGCTTGCGCGAAGCCATCCCACCCCCTCCTCAACCTGTCCGCTGACCTCTGGGGCCCGGTCAATGTCCCCTCCCCACATGGCCTCCGCTACTGCTTGCTCGTCATCGACCACCACACCAACTACATGTGGGTGCGGTTCCTTAAGTCTAAAGACGACGCATGTTCGGAATTGGAAACCATCCTCTTGGACATCAAACACCTGCATGCCCGCCATCACTCCCAGACGGGCGCGTTCGCACCGGTCCTCAAATTTGACTCTGACTCTGTGTTTGAAGCTGCTGTCACTCGCCAGATGTGCGCACACCTCGGCGTCGGGGTACAGTTCTCTGCCCCATACGCCCACCACATGCTCGGCAAGGCCGAACGTCCCTGGCGCACCATCCGGGACAATGCATCGGCGATGCTCCACAACATGGCCGTTCCCAACTCCATGTGGTCGTGCGCTGTCAGCACAGTTGTGTACCTTCGCAACCGCACGTATAGTCGCTCGGTCGGACCTCATGGGGGCGTCCCCCTCACACTCCTTACGTCGTCAGTGCCCAACGCCTCCAAGTTCCGCGTCTTCGGCTGCGCCGTTTTCGCCAAGGTCCCCGACAAACAACGTCGGAAACTCAGTGAAAAAGCATTTCGCAGCGTCATGGTGGGCTATCCCCCTGACGCACCCGGGTATTGTGTCTACAATCCGGAAACACGTCGCATCACCACTTCCGTACATGTTGTCTTTCAGGAAGACACCCCAGGCTTCGACACACAACCCTCCGTCGACTCGGCCATCACCGACTCTTCGGACGACGTCCCCGCAGACTCACCCCTATCCCACCCCATTGACCTCACATCACCCACACCCCTGCCCCCCCCGCCAACCCCTCGCCATGCTCGGCTCCGCTCCCACCCCATTCGCTACGGCGATATGGTTGCCCACCTGTCCGACTACCCACCCACACTCGTCACGGCGTGTTGTGATCCTGAACAAGGAAAAGCTCAAGAGGACATCTTTGAGCACCCTCACGTCCCCAACCTTGTCACTGGTCCCCCACACACACCTGCCGGCACGTCCCCTACTGCCGTCGCCCTCCTCTCCGCCCGAGAGTGTGTGGAACCAAAATCCTACCGAGCTGCGCTGGACAGCGCCCAAGCCCCCCAATGGCAAGCCGCTATGCAACAGGAGTATTCCTCCCTCATCAGCAACGGCACGTGGGACCTTGTGGACCTCCCCCCCGGCCGCATGGTCGTTAACAACATGTGGATCTTTAAAGTCAAGTCGGATACAGCCGGCGACGTCTCCCGCTTCAAAGCGCGGTTCGTCGCCAAGGGGTGCAGTCAACGCGCTGGACTGGACTACACGGAGACCTTCTCCCCGGTCATCCGCATGGCCAGCCTGCGTCTCTTCCTGACCATTGCAGCCGCCCGCGACCTTGAACTCTGCCAACTTGACATCGACACAGCGTTTCTCTACGCCCCCATCCGGGAGGATGTGTACATCCGCCAGCCCCTCGGCTTCACCGATGGAACGTCCAAGGTTTGTCACCTCAAGCGTTGCCTCTACGGCCTTAAGCAGTCCCCCCGCGAGTTCAACATGCTACTTCGTGCGTGGCTCGTCGACCATGGATGGCAACAATGCGTTTCCGACCCGTGCATCTACATCTACCGCGCCGGCCACGTCTTCGCCATGATCGCCCTGTACGTCGATGACATTCCCGCAGCCTGCAATGATGCCACCTGGCTCGCATCGTTCAAAGCCCAACTCGGAGCACGGTTCAAAATCAAGGACCTAGGCGACCTCTCCCAACTCCTCGGCATGCACATTACCCGCGATCGCTCCACGCGCACAATCTCGCTGGACCAGTCCAAGTACCTGCGCGACATCCTCGCCAAATACGGCATGTCTGACTCTAAGCCGTCGTCCCTTCCGATGGACCCAGGCTTCCTCGCCGGCCTTACACACTTGAACTCGCCTTCTCTCACAGGAGTGGCCAAGGACGTCTACCCAAGCCTCCTGGGCAGCCTTCAATACGCCGCCGTTTGTACACGCCCCGATGTCTCCACGGCATTGAGCATCCTCGGCTCTGCCCAAGCCTCGCCCACCGAGGCACACTTGCAGGCTCTGAAAAAGGTCCTCCGCTACCTCCATGGCACAATCAACATGCGCCTGACGTTGGGGGGGGGCATGGACCACAGTCTCCAACTCACATGCTTTGCCGACGCTGATTGGGCCAACGACAGCAGCACCCGCAAGTCTCGCTCGGGCTATCTCTTCACCCTCGGACGCGGGCCAATCAGTTACAAGTCCAAACAACAGACTTGTGTGGCTCAATCCACATGTGAAGCCGAGTACTACTCTGCAGCTGACGCCACCAAGGAGGGACTCCACCTCCGACAACTCATGGGGGAAATCTTCGACTCCCCCATCACCGAAACCACCACCATCTGGGAGGACAACCAAAGCGCCATTGCATACTCCCAAAATGCCTTGGTCAGCGAGAAGACTAAACACATCGGCATGAAGTGGCACTTTCTCAAAGACCACGTGGAGCAAGGGACCATCAAGTTGAGGTACCTCCCCACTGACCAGATGGTGGCTGACATGCTCACCAAACCCCTCCCAGGACCTGCACTAGCACGACACCGAAGTGCGATCCTTGGAGGACAAGACCCAATGCAACGCTTCATCCCGTAGCTACCTTCAGGGGGAGTGTTGCAAGTAATACCGCATACGTATTAGTTGCAGATAGCTACTGTAAGCTACTCTAGATATGATTAGTACATGTCTAGATCGGACATACCGATAAACTGTTTGACTCGGTATAGAGCTGTCGCTAGGCTACAGCTCTAACACTTCTGTTGTCCCGACACCACGCCTGTAGGCTGGTTGTCGCCTTAACTGTTCCGTTTGCGGGACTGTGACTGTAACTACGTTTGCGTACGTTATCTTCCACACTAACTGTGTTTGCATGGTTCAATAGTCTCCCACTCCATGGCAGCCTTGCATTGGAAGCTCAGCATGGCAAACTTGATGCGGACCTCCGCACTATGCTTTCTTGGCACGCCTTCGGTTCAGTCGATCCATGACTACTATCCCTTCGCCATGGAGGATGGGGGCCGGTTGGCGCCGATGGCGGTTGAGTTGGTTGTTCGTCGCTTCCATGGCATGGGTGCTCCTGACTCTCGTTCCTTGCGCTCTGACAGTTATGTCCGTATGCATCATTTTGTTCGTCGATCTACTTATGCTCCTTTATGGCGTTTTTGGAGGGATGTGCGACGTCAGTTCATGTAACGTATTTCTGCTGCTCTTCATGGCACTCTGTGTTCCTATCTCCGCGACGCTTTTCAGGAGGGCAGTGATGACGCTGTGGCATGCCTTCCTATTCCTCGGGCTCAGGTTTTTCTTTCCTCTTTTCTTCTTTTTGCTTGGTGGCCTCCACTGCTTTTTCTTGTAAGAATTTTTAATATTACTGCATCATCCACTCTTGCCCTTTTGTTTCCCCTCCCACTTTCCTTGTCCGTGCTCATCTTGTTCTTCTTGTAACCAATCATTAACATCCACGATATCCGCATGCGAATTACCTAATCCTTATGAATATACACTCATCGCGGAGGACCACTCTGCTCACTTTGCTTGTTCGTCTTGTAATCCATCTGTCCAAACCACTCTGCTTGCGCCAAACCACTGCGCAGCCGCTGTCTGTCCCCAAACACTTTGCGGCCGCTGTCACACACTGTCGCAAACTCTCCTGCTTACTCGTGATCCACATTTCAGCTGTTCAGCGTTCTCCGCAGCTGTGAAGTGCTTCGTGCTTGCCGGACTGTCGCGTAGGTACAGGTAGGTTGCTGAAGCACGGCCCGCCGGCGGCTCTGTTGAGGTGATTGCATACGGGCGCACGATATCTATATACTACTGTAATATGCTCGTCTCGTATTCAAGTATCCAGTACAGTGCATAGCGCATGTTCCGCCGGCCGCGCTGAGCTAGCCACCTGCCTGTCGTTTCCAATCTTTGTAACAGCGTGACCTCGGCAAGTTTACCTCCTATCTTGCTTGGAACTGTCACGTGGACCGCTTACAGCTTGACTGGGTGTGCAGGTCGGGCCGGTGCTGCGTGTCATTTGGTGCTGCCGGCGTCTCCTAATAACTGCGCCCGCTGCGAAACAAGGCCATCCGAACTTTCTGGACCTCCTCGAGCCGCGGTAGCGTCGCGTGCAGGTGTGATGCCGTTACAAATTGTTATGCAAATGTTTTGCACTTGACACTCAGTCACTACCGGTATGCGTTGCTCCCTGTCACTCCCCTCTCATTCCCCCCCCTCACCGTCTGTCGTTCATACACAGAAACACGCACACACGCCCACCACACAACGCCTTGGGGATGGCAACCGGAATAACCGCCAGCCGTCGCCTACGGAATGGCGATATCAGCGTTACTGGGTTGCTTATCAACATCGTGATAGGGATGGTGGCTTTCCTTGTCGCCGTCACCCTCTACCGCTACAGGGTATTGTATTTGTAGCACCTGCAGTAATAAATTGTAAGCAAGTTGAAAACACCTCCTGTCAACATCATCTGGTAACATAGAGCCGAAGGGTGTATGTATACGCCTGGATGCATTATTGTGGGCCGTCCGCCATCAGCCACCCCTCGCCATTCCCCTTCTAACCGCGAGAGTGGCGACGTCCGCCCTCTTCCCCTCCTACTTGCGAGTTCCACTGATTCGTGTTTCTGACTTTCTGTGGTTGAGCGTCACAGTAAGGGCAAAGGAGTCGCTCGCATCGCGCCAAAGCCATGAATAGGGAATGCCGCAATGATTTGCATTGGTTTCCTTTCCACATGAGCTCTTCGCCGTTGGTTTGGGGTCACTAGAGTGGGGGCGCAATTACTGAAAGGAGTGATTGTACTTGCTTACGACTGGTGTCGAAACACGCCCGGAGGTGATGGGTGAGCATGTTGAGTGTATTTTGCTGTTCTCACGGGCCGACCAGGCCGAAGCCTTGGAAATCACGGTGAAGTGCTTTCGGAGTTTTGGATGACTAAGACGTGAATCGAGTGGTGCACCACGATGATGCGTTGGTGTTTATGTTTTTCAAGAATTCAAAGTAAGTGGATGTTGTGAAAAATCTTTAGCGTTACTCTATTTCTGTTGGCATATTTTCTTATAATTGTTAATCGTCCTTTGGTCAAATGAATTTGCATCTGTTCGCAGCATTGCCATGACCTTGCTTCCATAAAATATGCGCCGTGCTTGAGTGTCTGATAAGAGAATCTTGTAATTAAGTTTCGCGGGGAGTGATAGCAAAAAAAAAAGCGAAAACATCTAGAGGAGGATCTAGAAGCTCGATGAGCGTAGAAGAGTCTTACGTTCCACGACAAGACATATCACCGAAGAAGAGCGAGGCAGCCAAGCCTTATTTAGCAGAGAGTCGACCCCCTTTACGTGCGACGTCCGCGCTACATTCAACCTTAAACTATTGACGCTTCATCCCCACACAAGGCAGGTGTGGCAGTTTGACTAGAGAACAAATTGCGTAATAACTAATTACCACCAATGCGAAAAAAATGCGCGAGAGCGTAACTTTGCTGCAATGTAGCTGAATGTATTTAAAAAGAGAAAAATGAAAAGTGACTTTTTGTCACCACCCACCACTGTATGTGCCGGGCTTATGTGCACTAGCCTCGGCTAGCACATGTTCCTTCACCCACTGGTTGCAAATTCGGCCAATCGGCGCGTCGTGGGCAACTAGAACCTCGGAATCTCAACCGACATCGGTCTAGTGTCTCGGAACGCAAATAATAGTGGCTCGTGCATGCCAGTGCACGACTCCAATATTGAAGTGATCGCAATCCGCGAATCACAATACAATGTTCAGAGGGACAAGCTACGTCTACTAACAGATCATGCAGTCTGACCAGTCAGCGTTATGCCCGGACAATACATGCTACAAAGGCTTAGAATGCTCTCGATAACTCTCGCGGTAGACAAAACCGTCGGCGTTTCCATGTTTCCATCTTCCTTAACACGAGTGTCTTTCGCTCATTCCCTAACTGCCCGTACCATGTACGAGGTTGGGTGCCTCATACGACGACCAAAGGTTTTTCCGGCCAACACTTGTTCATTGTCAAGCAGTCCGACCGATATATGCACATCATCATGAGGCATTTCAAAAAAAAAAACTCAATGGGCGGTATTGTTCAAGTCCCGAATCAAAAGTTGATTACATATATTATAAATTTAAGACAAAAATATAACGGCATTACTTCAGAAACATCCGAGTTTCAAGTGCACATTCATTTCTACATACTGCGATGAAGATATCAATCTAATCATGAGGTTGTAGGGCATTCCCTAACGCGCACAATAATGAAATGAGATTTGCGACCAAGAGAGCTCGTCATATGAAAAGTCTTTCAAGGACCAATTCCTCCGGACTGTGATTCGAAGAACATTAAGAGTGACCCAAACCCTAGCTTGACCTATTATAGCCATAGCTCCAAACCAATATGTTTTCGAGGTAAAGCCTAGCTGAAATACATTCCATGAGTTTTAGTGGGCTCGAGTTATAGACCCCACGAATTTCATGATGCGCATTTTTAACCCAAGCCAAGTCCCCCTATCATCCACTCATCCTCGTAATACAAATATGTTTGTTATTGCTATCAAAACCTTGCGGATAGTACAGAAATAGACATACATTGAGTGATGATGATAACGGGGTGATGGAATTGCACGCAATAGTATTATAGAGACACCCGGACATTGATGGAGGGGACCCGCACACATAATCCTATCAATGCAATCGCTTGCAAAAGCGGTGAGATTATTATAGGACTGTATGCCCGTACACGTTCCCGTATATGCGCGTTCGCTGAGGGAGTCTTCGTCCCACGCTCATTCGTAGCATACACGTACTCGCGCGCGCGTGATGTATCCGCGCAGACTGACGCAAAGCGCCCGAGAGCCGGCCCGTGCATAGCGATACACACTTCGTGTACAATTACACAAAGGATACCGATTTTTGAGGCGGTGCTTGGCAGCACGCTAGGTTGCCAACGGGATGCTCCGATAATAGAGATACCGCCAATAGAAGAAGCCCCTCGAGCATGCAACTATTGCCCCCCTGGGGTGAGTTGGTTTAGCTCACCCCCCCCCCCCCCCCCCCCCACCCTTTCAGCGCACACACACGATTGTCTGCTTCCGCACTTGGCTGTTTAAAGATGTCGGTAATATATCAATAACTAAATGGGTACATTTCCACAGGTTCCAAAGGCATGTCCGGCATGTACGGGTTAGGCATAATAGGGTTTATGCTATCACCTTAACCCCTGAACCTGCCACTTGTTGCAGCCGCTACGTTGGGCGCGCGCGGTTGCGCGCTTATTTATCGACGGTTGGAGATCATCAATCGCTTAAGTACAGACATCCGTACTGGTTCCGATCTCGAAAAAAGTTGTCCCGAATTAAGATAGGTAAGAATCCGCTCCGCTCACGATGTGTTTCGGGAAATTATCCGGAGCTAATCTCACATCGGGAAACCAGCTACCCGTAATTTAAGCGGGGCAGGCTAATAAGGAAAAAAAAAAAAAAAAAAAAAAAGGAAAACGGATTTACATCTCATCTTTCGCGGCGGAAAACGCATGAAGTTCTATTTGCTCTATTATTAAGTATTGCTTACAAGAAGAACCAGATGAGCACGGACAGGGAAAGACACGGAATCCGAATTAAATATTTGCTCTATTATTCGGATTTATTACCCTTGTGGTCTCCGCTAATCTTTCAAATAGGAATTCCTTGATTTATTATTGCAGTAGTGGTTTCCTTGTTTTCGTTCGCTGCCGTTATATTACTCGCGACGACGAGGCGACAGCGCCGACATCTGCACGACGCACAACAGCAGCACCAACCTCCGCACAGCCGCCCACTACGCGAACTCGATACAACACGAACGAGCTCATTCCCACCAGACCTTTTCAAAGACGTAGAAAACTAGCGGTATTTCTTTTACGCCCAGACGGCATGAGCACTACCGACGTTGTTGCTGCGGAGCCGGTGAACGGCGGCGCGGGCGATGTCGTCGACACGGACGTCGAGGAAAATGAGGGCAAGGCGGCCGCGGCGGCGGCGTCAGAGGGGGTACCGTGCTCGCAGTGTGGGCAAGCAGCCGCCAAGTACCGGTGTCCGGGGTGTGATGTTCGCACGTGCAGTCTGGGCTGCGTGAAGGGGCACAAGACGGACACGGGCTGCACCGGAAAGCGCGACCGCACTGCTTTTGTTCCGCTCAAAGAATTCGACGACCGCGCGCTCGGCTCAGGTGCGTGTCGGTATCCGGCCTTAACATCCACCTAGCTCCCCAACCAGCACCAGAGTGTGTATGGGTCGATGATGTGAGCGCATATGACTAGGCAGATATCGCCCCTCTACACCCCGAATCCATCCTTAGTATGGACTCGGTCCAACCTGGTCTAGCAGCACAATAAAAAAATGTAGGCAAAAAACCATATGCATGAACACACGCAACATACAGACACACACATGACTATGCACGCACACACGCACACACACACACACACACACACACACACACACACACACACACACACACACACACACACACACACACACACACACACACACACACACACACATACACACACACACACACACGCACACACACACACATACACACACACGCGCGCGCGCGCGCACACAAACACACATGCGCGCGTGCGTGCGCAAGCGTAAATGCATCCTCCTGCACTTTGCCACGCACGCAAAGATTCCCGAATAGACACACATGCGCGCGCGCAAACACACACACACACACACACACAAACACAAACACACACACACACACACACACACACACACACACACACACACACACACACAAACACACAAACACGCGCGCGCGCATACACGCACGCACATACAAGTTGAGATACACAAAGGCATACTTGCGCACAGACAACCGCAAAGACACGTACACACACGCGCACATGTATGCATGCATGCAATGCAAAAGCACACACACACACACTCACACGCACGCACACACGCACACACACACACACACACACTTGGGCACGCACATGCACGTAGACATACACATAAATTTTCGCATGTAAAGAAACCTGCAAAGGCGTGCACACATACACATACACAATAAGACACACACGCAAAGCCACACACACACACGCAAACACATAAACATAATTGCAAATTCACACACACAAACACACACAATCAGATACCCGCAAAGACACACATTCATAGACAGGGATACACACGCACACACATACAGATATACACACACAAATACACTCACCCAGATAGACACAAGCAGAAACATGCACACACATACATACACATACGCACTCACACGGACAGACAGACGCAGATACACGAACACACATAGACACACATACACAAATACACTCACTGACAATCCAAGAGGCACGCACACTCATATACACGCATTTATACCCGCAAAGACACCTGCACCCACGCACATACGCACCCATACAAACAAACAGACAAACACCAAATGCACATATATGTATGGATACAAACGCTCGCACATCTATGAATCCTATCGCGAGTTTATGGGCTTATGAATACGCACCTAACCGCATCATGGGAACACCGAACGTAACTAAATTATTTTCACATTCTAAGCTAGACGTTGTCATTCGTCTCGCTATCTCTTGGCTCTAACCAGCCACCCTCATTCGTGCCCTCCATTACCTGGCAAAAAGCTTCTGGGTACCACTAGCAGCCCCTCACTTCACCCAATTATCACTCTCATTCCCATGTCTCTTTTCCCTTCTCCAAAATAAACTCACCTCCCCATGTCTCTTCTCCCTCCGCCCCCTACACTTGGGACGTGGGCCCGGCATCCACCATTTCAACTCACTTCCTCTCCCGGACAGTGCAGACTATGTGTTCCTCGAAGAAGCGATGCGGCTGAAGGACAACGCGAAGCGCAGCCGGCCACCAACCCCGCGCGAGGAGCTCCCCCACCACCTCAGCACAATGGTGCACCAGGTGCGGGGCCATCCTGATACCCGTCTTAATGCTGATGTGTGTGGGCCAGACGATGCCTCGCAGCAGCTGGGGGGTGCTGAGGTATGTGTGTGGGAGTGCAGGCGCGGCGGCGGGGGGTGGAGCTGCTGCTGCAGTCGCCTGGGATGGTGCGGCGGCGGGGGAATACGTCGCGGTACGATTGGAAGAAGCGGCAGATGCTGTGGCGGGTGGAGTGGGTGTTTCAGCAGGCGGCCGTCACTGCTGCGGACGTAAGGTGGGTGGGCTGTGGACGGAGCAGGGCAGCAGCTATGAATGTTACCCCAACAAACCTCATTCCATGTTGTCCAAATTCAAGCGCAGAAATGATAGAAATTGTGTGGAAATATTAACACTTGCGAATAAAGGATTGAAGCCTGAAGCTGAGTATGTAGGAGACTCCGGATTTTTGTGGTGCATAGAAGAAAGAGCAGCTGAGTTTCTTATGCGCGATGATGTGTGAAAAAGATGGGCGTGTCGGAGGGTGAGCTGTCTGTTTTGGTTTGACCTTTTGCGGCAGGGTGGATGAGAAGGCGGTGCTGGGAGAGGTGCTGGCGCCGCACATCAGCCTTCATCCGGGTCAGGCGGCGCGGCACCATAAGCTGCGCGAGTACAGCGACGCGGGGCTGTCCGGCCTTCGGGTGTTTTTGAAGAAGGAGCGCTGCCCGGTGAGTGGGTCGTTCACACGTCCAAACACATATAGTCAAGTTAAATGGCTGCTCGCGGTGTATTTACATAAAAACGTACCATTATCGCGGTCTTTTATCCGTAAGGCGCTGACTTCACATTTTAAACGCATGTGTCCGCCGCGAGGGGCTGGCTTGATATGATTGAAATGTACCACTGTATTTTTCATCATTTTTCCTAAATATATATTAACGGATAGTTTATGATTTATATAAGCTTTATTGAAAATGGACGTAGCGATATATGCCGGCGTGGTCGGTTTTATATATGCGCTGTGACATATATAATGGGGTTTCTTTGTATTATTAATCGTTGTGCTGTCGAACTGATCTCTCGCATTCTCTGTTTATAATTTCGTGACAGTAGCATAAGCCAACGAGTTGAGTGTGTGCCGTCGCAGGCCAACGCCCCCGAGTACTATGAGATGGATTTGCAAGGGAGATTGGAGGCGCAGCTTGCAGGGCGCACCGTGATAGAGCACCCCGTCTTTTTCGTGGCGCTTCCGGGGGAGGCGGCCGGCTTCAAGCTAGTCGAGTCGCAGGCAGGGGCGACGGCGGCACAGACGGGGAACAAGCCCGACGAAGAGCCGCGTGCGTTGGAGGCCGCATGTCATCTGGCCACAACGTCATAGTTAAGACTATGATGCTTGCTGATGGGTGGATGCACTCGCTCAGTGAGTCGTGAAGAGTTCGTACCCAGACGAAGGCATTGTATCGGAAGTGCTGTTATTGGCGCGATGCTAAAAGTTATTAGGCGACAGGAGTAGGATTACCACTGACCAGGCAACTAGCGATAATATAGACTGTCTCATAATTATCACGTCCAGCTTCTACAGCATGAAAAGGCACTCCAGCGTTTGTGCCAGTACAGCCTTCATTCCTTCCGCGGCTTATTTGATTAACCGTTGAAGAGTGAGTACGTTGTTCGATGGTCACTACCCATCCAATAGAAAAGCAGGGCGCGGGGCGGCGGGTCGACGGTATTTCGTTTTCATTTTTTCTGCGGCCATGCTATTTACTTGGGAAGACTGGGCCCGGGACGATTGGGCGGCACGCTCTGTCACTTAACGATATTATTGTTTCTTAGTGTCTACTCGGCCGTCGACGTATTCAAGTAGCTACGATCGAAGCCGCCCGTCATCCTTGGCGAGCCGCGGACCCGATTACAAGCCGAATCTTAGTCTGGCGAAAGAAGCGCGGAACATACAAGGATTGTCTCATGAGTCTGTTATTTGCTTAATGAATCCGGGTAGTATACCTATGCCCGTGACGAAAGGTGGGCACAAAGGACACTCGCGGAATGTATCCGAAACGACGATGACATAGCGCTGCAATGAAAAGGTACCCCAACATATATGTATGCTCGGTCTCCTAGAATCCCGCCCCGGGTCGAGAACTGGTTAGGCAACCGAGTTGAGAATTGGAATATCACGGGGTCGGCGGCCCACCGCACTCCTATCCTCAGCCGCCACTCCATGTCCACTCCAATTTACACATCAATACAGGGCGAACTGAAAATACAAGTAAAGACGACAGCGGCTCGAATGACAAAGAATAGTAAAATCGACCGCTGTAGCAGCTTCATATATAGCAGGGGTAGGCGCCGATAATGAAACTATGGCAATAAGCTATGTAACCCTCTGTAATACGACTTCATCCCACTGCCCGACTCGAAAGTCCGCCATCGTCAGGCTCGACTTCCCCCCGCTGACCTGCGCCAGCTGCTACTCCAACTGCTCAAGTATCCCCATTTCTACCGCCGTGCTACATCACGACATCGGCCCGCCACCCTCGTTGACGTCGTAATCGCCTAAATTGCTGAATCCCCCTAGAGACTAATCCGTCCGTCACAAACCCATCTTCGTCGTCGTCATCCTCGTCACCGTACTCTTCATGTACCCCCTCCTCTTCCATGACGTTCCGTTTCATCTTTAGTACTTCTAGACGGAATTATTCCACACCGCCATCCTTATCTCCGAAAAGTCATCCCGCACGCCTCCCATCTCGTTCACCAACCCCCGCGCCCCCAACTCCATTAACGCCCCTCCCATGCACCGCCCTCACCAACAGCGCCGCCAATCACACCCTTGGCGCCCACGAGCCCGCCACCGCCCAGGCTTTCTCTTGTTAGAAAAAAGAAATCCGAGTGCACCCGCAGCGAGAGATGTATGGCGTGGAGACAAAGCACGCTCGGAATGGCCAAACGACGACATAGCACGTAAGCATTGCAATGGTAAGGGTACACCAACATATACATCGTCGTTTCGGTCTACCAGAATCCCGCGCCGAATCGAGAACGGAATACGCAACCGAGTTGAAAATTATAATGTAACGAGATCGGCGGCCCGCACTCCTATCCCTAACCGCCACCCCATATGCTCGATTCCAATTTACACATCATCAATAAAGGGCGAACTCATCAAAATACAAATAACGATAGCGTTGTACAAGAGTCGAATGACAAGCAATGCTTAAATCGGCCGCTGTCGCAGCTTCATAGATTAAGGGCGGGCGCCGATAATAAAAATAATACAATAATAACGTGACGCGCAAGCTATATCCACTACGACTTCATCCCGTTGCCCGATTCCGAGTCCGGCATCGCCAGCCTCGACTTCCCCCCGCTGACCTGCGCAAGCTGCTGCTCTAACTGCTCCAGCAGCCCCATTTCTACCGCCGTGCTACGTCGCGACATCGGTCCGCCACCTTCCTCGTCCTCGTCGTCGTCATCATCGCCATCGTCGTCTAAAACGGTGAAGCCGCCTAAGGACTTATCCGTCACATACCCGTCTTCTTCTTCCTCCTCCTCATCTTCCTCGTCGTCATACTCCTCGTACTCCTCATCTTCGTCCTCCTCTTCCATGACGAACCGTTTCATCTTTAATACTTCCAGACTGAGTTCCTGCACCGCCATCCTTATCTCCGACAGATCGTCCCGCACGCCGCCCATCTCGTTCATCAAACCCCCCAGCTCCATTAACGCCCCGCCCCCACCGCCCCCGCCAACGACGCCGCCAACCACACCCGCGGCGCCCGCGAGCCCGCCGCCGCCCAGATTACTAGTCCGCCGAGTGAGAGCGCGACCAAAGGCGTTCCGCGGCCCGGCCGCACCTTTATTTCGGTCTGGATAGCGCGAGTCGAAGCGCGCGTAGCCGTTGGCCAATCCCGCCGGCCGTTTTATGGAGGCGCTCATGTTGGGGTCCACCGTCGGCGGGACGGCGGTAGCAGCGGCGTATTTCGTTGGTGAGATTGACTTTGAAGCGAGGATGCGCGGGCCGGCGTGGCCGCCTCCTGCCCGCAAGCTGGCCTGGTGAGCGATGCTCGCGTTCATTTTGTTAGCGGCAGGGTGGTGGTGGCCCGCACTGCGAGGGTGGGCACTCTGATGACTGAACCGACTGCTCCCGTTCATCGCCGCCTTGTTCGCGTCAATCATCTTCGCCTTCCCGTCCGCGATGCTCGCGTTCAGCGCCGCGCGCTGCCGTTCCTGACTTGTCGACAGCTGCGCCCCACCCTCCGCGCTCGCATCCGACCGACGTGGAGTCGCACCCGTAATGCTCCGCCCAAGCCCGCCCCTCGTCGACACATTCACCCGCTCGCCCGACACTGCCTCTTCCTTCGGCTTCGGGATCGGGATACCCGCGCAAACCAGAGCCGTGTCAACCTCCTCGGGCCGAAACGCAATTTTCTTAAATTCCTCCTTTCGTTGTTTCGCGAGTAGCTTCCCCCACTGCTTGTTCCGCGTCCCCCCCGCCGCGACCGATTTCCGACTGGCCCCGCTCACGACGCTCCGCTCGCTCGCGGCGCCGGCACCGCCGCCCTCGCCGCCGCCCTCCGGAGACACCTTCCCGCTCCCGATCCCAAACATGTCCAGCAGCCCGTTAACCACACCGAAGACGAGCCAATAGAGCGAGTACGCTACCGCGGCGGCCCAGGTGTAAAACGCGGTGTAGGCGTTGAAGGCGGCTGCCCAGAGGGCGTAGAGTAGCGAGGCGAGGATGAGTGCAAAGGGCCACAGCGACAGAGAAACGGCGGCGTAGGCAACGGCGTGCAGCACTTTACGCCCATATCGAGATGATCCCGCCGCGGCGCGCCCGTTCATCGTGCTCTTCCGACTGACGCGAGTGAAAAAGGAGATGCGCGCGCCGCTGGCCGGCTTATCGAGCTGGCCGCCCGGCGCCGCGGTGCGACGGATGAGGGTACGGGTGATGCGCTTCGCGGCGGCGTGGGTGTTGGAGATGGTGAAGTGGAGGACGCAGTAGGGCGCCAGCAGGGCGGTGCCCGCCGCGAGCAGCCCGTTTATTACGGGTACGAGGGTGAGGAGGTACAGGAGGTGCGGGAGCTCCTTTCCGCCGATCGGCCGCTTCGTCACGTCGCAGGGGTCGTCCAGCGGGGGCAGTCCAAAGTGACGAAAGAGCCGGCGCTCCAACTTTGGTCGGTACCCGCTGGGCAGGCACAGCATGTGACTCGCCGCGATGAGTGGGCTGAAGGGCGCCGGCAGCAGGCGGTTGTCTACTTGCACCTGTCGGTAACATATCAGCAGGGATGAGACCGACGGGACGTTTCAGCTCCCCCAGGCCAAAAACAAACTGACGATTCAGAAGTAAGCCTTAACAATCGTCGCGGTGAGCGATCGTGGGAGATACTCCACTTCCTCCGGACGATACACAATATCGTTATGTCGCTGAGATATAGTTACGACGCCGGAGTCTATGCAGAAATGCAATCCCCAGTGTGGTTTCTCACTATGACCTCACGACCTAGATATCCGCGCGCGGGGGGGGAGGGGGGGGGGGGGGGGTCTGGCTGGTTTGTGGACGATTAAAGGATTTGAGTTCGTTTGATCCGTGAAAGTAAAAAAGGCAACACTAGGGTGTCGTAGTTCAGTCATATACTATATTAGGGCATAGGTTGGTGCATATTACTTGGGTTTATCAAATTGATATCTAAAAGACACTATAGACACTTGGGACGTTGGAAAATCTATACATCTTACTTGACAGGAGTCTGAAAAAATCGAGGCGGTCACAACAAACAAACAAACAAACAAACAAACAAACAAACAAACAAACAAACAAACAAACAAACAAACAAACAAACAAACAAAAAAACAAACAAACAAACAAACAAACAAACAAACAAACAAACAAACAAACAAACAAACAACAACAAACAAACAAGCAAGCAAGCAAGCAAACAAGCAAGCAAGCAAACAAACAAACAAACAAACAACCAACCAAACAAACAAACAAACAAACAAACAAACAAACAAACAAACAATAGAAAATAAGCACAATATCATAAAAAAATATGATGAACATGTACTCAAAATGAAACAATGCAATAAAGTAAATCAATACAATGCACATAACTGCACCAATGACAACAACAAAATTAAGTGCATCAATATAGCATACACCAAATACACAGAGTAAAAACAATGCAATAAAGAACGCCGATATAATATACACAAAACAAAACAGTAAAACTAAATGATAACAAAATCATACATACACAAAATAAAACAGAAAAACATAAAGTAGAAAGACAATTAAGGCGCATCATACAGAACACATCAAAGACAACAATAAAACCAAGCATACCAAATTAATACACACAAAATAGAACAATGGAATAATTAGCATAATATACCTAAAATACAACAAATTAAGTGTGTCAATATAATACACACAACACACAAAAAGTAAACCATAAAGCACATGAATGTACATGATACATAAGATGAAAATAACATATACAACATGCGGTAAGAGGGCAAGGGGCCCATCATATCTCGGCCAAGCACCTGATAGTCCTCCAGCGTCATGACCGTCTGAAAGTTGCTCTCCGCGTCGATCTGCTCCGGGTCGTACTTGTACGTGAGCACGGCGATGAGGAGGTTGGCCATCAGGATGGAGGCGAGCACGACGTAGAGGATGAGCATGAAGATGGCGTACAGCCGCAGCACGGGGTCCACATCGAACGCCTCGTCGTACTTGGCGGGCGTGAAGATGTCGAAGCTCATCTGAAAGTCGCTCACGAAGAAACGGAAGAGCAGCATGATGACGTCCCTGATGGCATGGCACACAGCAGCCGCGGACACACACCCACGTTCAGACAACCCCCCCCCCCTCATCCCCATTAAATGCAACTCGACGTATCACGGACCGAACGTACATAATCGGTTAACTGTGCAAGTATGTTATTATTATGTGTGACTGTGATGCTGCCGATGCATTGTTTTCCGCAATGGGCACATAAAAGTATCGGTGGGCGTCATGTAAGGAAGTAGCAACACCGAGACAACATTCCGTCAGCAGCACTTCCAATCCACAGTGTGACAGGGGTTTGGTATAGCAGGCGGCTCCGCTCGGCAGATTACATCATTCAGCGCTGATGCCTGAGACTAGCATTATTATGTATTCGGCAAATCAATGTGATACTAAACCAAAATGACTACACTAACTTTTTCATAACTTTGTATTATCAGTGTTCCATGGCATTGCAAAAACGACGTTGTCTTGCCTGTATCAGAATATATTGACTGTATCCAACATGAGAAGAGAAAAGTGGCGTGTGTGGGGCGGGAGGTGGGCCAACAGACAGATGATTGTCCAAAGCACAATAACATATGACCTGTATTCATTTAAAAATATATCAAAACATAGAATTGCATTTCTAATACAACATCAAAGACATAAAATGGAATTAATTTCCCCTTCGCGTCCGCGTCCGCAGCGTCATTGCCATTTTCTCAAACATCGAATTTGTCGTTAAATGCGGTGCAAAGGAGGCATAGGCAGTCGGGGGGTTTAGCGGAATTACCAAATGGATGTCCATCCCAGCGGGTCGCTGATGGAGCCCCAAAAGAGGGAGAAGAGGGCGGCGGAGAAGCCGAGGAGGAGGGCGACGAGTGGGAGCAGAAACACAAACACCTCGCTGATCATCTGGACGATCACGTAGAGCAGGGGCGCCAGGCCGCGGTTGAGCGGGCGAAGGATGAACATCGTCTGCACCCACACCACGATCGCGCTCATGCTGAACAGAACCTTCACCGCGCGCAGCGCCAGAGTCTGCGGGAAAACAGGCCCCCAAAGAAAGCCCTCGTCAAAGATGTGCCAAAACTCCGCATCCTACAAAACAAAGTTACCAAAGGCCCAAGCTTGTGGCCTCGACGTCATGACACACCCTATAAAAGGTATACTCAAATACCAAACAGATATATCTTGTATAAAAAAATATATAAACATAGTAGCATGAGTGTGGCTTCGTTCGAAGTCGGACGTTGGCTCACTCTGTCCTCGGTTGTTGACTACCCCGTAACCCAGCTGCCTTTTAGAGGGGTCAACGCCGTTCGTGCGGAAATGCATGCGTCGGCTCGTATAAAGTCACAAGACCCTAGTCGTATAAACCCTAAAAGCATAAGCGAAACAAAACAAGTGCATAACTTTCGGGTCGATGTGAGCGGAGGCCCATTTGGTCGGTCGGGCGAAACTCAGGCAGGACAGCATGGCATAGGGAGACACGCAGTGCTGATGCGAGAAACTGCAAAAAGTAAATGGAAAAAAATAACGAGCAGATATATTTTGAAAATATATGTTTTTCAAACATAACAATCAATCGAACCCAAGTTACGACGTAAAACAGGTGAAAGGCAGCAAGTCGCCAACGGTCAGTCAAGGTTGACGACTGACCAAACTAGCTGCGTATACGTGTTGACGCCAACGACGGTGTGACTGTTTCGCACCTTGTCGACGTCGACGACGCCCGCGGTGGCCAGCTCGACGATGGCCCACGACAGCGTGGAGCCCACCAGCAGCACAAACTGGACGAGGTCCACCTTGGTGGAGACGGACTCGACGGTGAGGACGCGGTGGAGGGAGGCGCCGAACTGGTAGATGCAGGTATTGAAGAGGTCCACCCCGGTCGCGATGACCCACCAGATCATGCAGCCCATGAGGACGCGCATGTTGTGCGGACTGCTCGCGCGCGCGTTGTTGTCGGGGTTGGGCACCCACGCGATGCTGCCGGGCAACGGAACGCTGCCGCCGCCCTGTGCCGCTGTCAACCTTTCACGATCCCATCCCTTGACACAAATTGAGGACCGTCAAACAAATTCAGTGCAAAAACAGACCAAGGGTACTCATACACTGTGTCTTAATATTACTGAGACATTAGTTGCGAAACCTGATATGTTTGACAAATTCATTTCCATCTGAATGTCATTTCTTTCCCTCAGCGATAGTGAGGCTGAGAAGCTGTGCAGGTTGGGTGCGCCGAGGCCGTTTCGTAATTTCCTGATGTTTGAGTGAAGTTTTTTGCGCCTTTCTGCCTTTCAGACGACTTTGCCCCTTTTTGTAATTATTAGAAATCTTCTCCATCGCACCAATTACAATGTTCATTAACCTCATCCTTCAAACAAGACGCCGATTCCGAAACTATGCTCGACACAGCGATACTTATGCAAGCACGCTGAGGCACCGATGAACAGGTTGGTTCGGACAATCTTGTATGTTGCTAGCATCCAAACATCACAAAACCCAAAGAAATGCTGATGAAACCAAATAAGTGGGAAAATAAAGTAAGTGCTTTAGAATGTTCTGTAATCAATTATATGCACCATAATGATACATACTGTATCCATATTAAACAATGTAGTTTTTTCCTTCTTTTACATGTGCGCTTTCATAGCTCTTGAGAAAACTTCCATTTTGTGTAGATAATTTTTAATAAAGATTCAAAAATTTACAAAACAATTAGCGAGCTTAACCAATAAAGCCAAGAGCCCAACTTCGACCAGAGCTAATTAAAATTCCGATACCGCGACATTATTGGCATTGGCATTCATGTTCTGCATATTGGGAAGAAGCGTGGCAACGCACCTTGGGCTCAAACAGCGCCATGTGGAAGACGATGAGAAAGAGCGCGTGGCAGAGGCACTTGAGGCACCAGCGCCCTCGCGGCGAGTCGAAGAAGGGGCGCCCGTTGTACAGCGACACGTGCGCCAGCGCGCTGGGCGGCGACAGGAGCGACTTCCCGAGGGACCCGCAGAATCCGTACTGATACATTAGTCCGTACAGAAACAAATCACCGGTCACTACGGGACCGGCAAGCGGCACGCTCTCCACCTCCGGCTGCGACACCTGCGCAGTAGCACGTCGCCGGAGACGCTCAGGCAGGCAGGCGGGCCGTTGCGCCGAGCAGACATACGCGTCATCCGGATAACCAAACATTCAAAAGGCTTGGTGATCGAGGTGCTGTCAGAGTAGGCGTATCATCACTAGGGACATTAGAAATATTATCATGGTACGGGAGGACAGGCGATCCCTGGAATCCCGTACACCTAACAATGATGCCGAGTACATAAGCGACCTCGGAGAACAAATGCAATGGTACGCAAAAAAACGTAATCAAGCGCCGATTATTGACAGCCAATAATGAGCCGTGAATGCGACCAATAAGGAAAAACTGCCCTGGAAGGCCTGAGAGTTTTGCTTTCTGCGCTCGCTCGTACTTCATCCATACGTAGTTGATGAACAAGATGAGGGGTAACCTAAGTATTCATCGACTGTAATATCACGCCATCAAGGCCCTCGCTCAAAGGTCATGATTCGACTTCACAGCGTCATTCAAAGCAGCGAGCGTTCCCGTATTTCACGAAAAAAGTGCTGACGACGACGGGGGGGATACCTGTAGGTAGTGGACACCCAGCCAGGCGCGCTTCATGAAGTTCTGCACGGTGGAGGTGTTGGAGTAGTCGGTGTCGTGCATCTTGAGCGCGGTCGAGGAGCAGGACGCGAGGTTGATGGGGAAGTGCTCGCTGTAGTGCTTGGTCGGCTCCAGCACCTCGTCGGGCCGCAACATCCAGCGCTCCTTGCCGCCGATATACGACAGCTTGTTGAGGTCCTCGATCAGGTTGATTGCCGACATTCGAAACTTTTCGCTCAACAGGCTGTATTCGGTCGCCTGCGGAAGAAGCGCAGGAAAGGTAATGCGACGTCAATGCTGAGAAATAAACTTATGGGGCTGTGAGTATGAAACAGAATAAAGATTAACAAAATGGCAGTCCCGACAAAGCGGCGATAATTGTCAATATGGCCTGTTTTCAGTTAGAGATTTCATTTCAACACGAAAAGCAAACTGTTAGGCATAATTGGCGCCCCTGACTTTTGTGCCCCAGACACCGAGATAAAGTGCGGCATTTCTAGTAAGTTCTAGTGTTCAGCAGGACAGATGCGATCGGCAACGGCCTTTTTCGGCAGCGGAGAACGATTGGATTTACGCGTAAATAGGGTTAACCACCGTAACCATGCGCAGAACAAAAACAGGCGCCGAAGCGCAACTTCTGATTCACTGAACGGACGAGGCACAGGCGAGCCGCGGCTCTCATACGAAACGCAATAACGAATCGGAAATGTGGTGCGGCGTAGTAAATATATTGGATTGAACGAAACTTGTGCGGCACACGTGCATACACCTTATAAAACGCGAATACCTGCGCAAACTAAATAAGGAGCTAAACATGAAGACACACTCGCTGAATCAACTCGGAATGAACAACGAAAGATAGTAAGATACTATACAACTATCAAACAAAAATCAGTGGCGTGTTGAAAAACCGGTGGTGGCATCGGAAGTAACAATATATAGTAAATCGCCTCGGGTGGGACAACCACAAATACGTATTCCTTTTGTTCCGTCCGGTATTAACACGGCAGCGGGAGCAAAAGGATCCGTCAGCCGCACCTTGCTCGCGTGCTCCTTCGCCACCATCTGGAAGCAGAGAGCGATGGCGTAACAGGTGTTGGCAGGGTTACGGCGGGTGCGGACGTAGTTGGTGAGGAAGTCCTGGAGCGGCGCGTGCGCGACGGGCAGCATGTGCCCGTACTGCAGCACGTACTTGAGCGAGTACCAGTCCAGCTCCGCTCCGTGCTCGACCAGGCAGCAGAGGAGTGGCATGTTTCGAGAGTACGCGGGTACCTGCAAGACGGGTCGGAGGAACAAGGGTTATCGGACACGGAAACAAGGAGATTGCGTCTTAGGCGCTAGTTAACCAATAGATATTACACATATATATATGTAAACTAGTTGTACATCTAGTTTGAGTAAGGCAGGCGGCCATAATTAAAACAGTCACACAATTCATCGCTGTGGAATCCTGTCGCTACACAATCACAGCATTGCTACCGTCCATATACTTTACCAATCGTCACATGGATGCGCTGTGAAGGCAGTGCGCTCTGTACATGTAACATCCTCAGTGGCTCGCCAGCAACAAGAAGAGGGAAAGACAACCTAGGAGGTAACTAACTGTAAGTAAATACAGGAAAAGACAACAGCAACGCAACAAACGGGTTCACCTACGAATGACAAAGGATTCGTGCCAATAATGTCTCCCTCAATCCCAGAAAGTCGGCACCCGAGGTTGCAGTTAAAGCTGTAACAATGTGTTTAGTACTGAAAGAAATGAAATGATTGAAATAATATGGCGTAACGGCTGAAAACTTGCTTCACACTACCTACAAAACACAGCTTCAAAACTAACAAACTACCACAACAATGAAACCGTTTTGCAAATACACCGTAGGCACCAGAAAGTTAAACCCTTGCACCAACAACACTTATAAGAACTGATTCATGCTTTATAGATCAAAACCAAACAATGAATGTTCCCGTACTGGTTCCCTTTCTACTGTATAACATTCTGTAAGTAATTCGGTAATTGAAAAGAAATTCCCTGATTGTTTGAGTACATCGGCAATTTTTCACGCGGATTATTGTATTTCCCTGATCCGATCGGCTCCGTCCCCTCATCCTCTCACCTTTGTTAACAACGAGCCGCGAAACGCGGCGCTGCTGAGCGTGAGGTGCACGTCCGCGCCTTGCTTCAGAAGGACTGCCGTCTTGGGCACATTCTGCTGCACCACCGCCTCCTCTAGTGCCGCGTTCAGCATCTGAGTTATGGAGGGGCAGGAAGGGAAGGTGGGCGGGTCAGCGAGTGAGCGACGTCGGCTTAAATTGTAAG
>JAPMLY010000007.1:567500-612500 GCA_026401115.1 Tetraselmis chui
ACGCTCGCAGACCACCCCACGCCCTTCCCGTTTCCCACCCTCAGTAGCCCCACCCCCTCCCCTTCATCCTCATCCTCTTCCAGCCGCTCCACAGACCCCAACCGCAGCCCCGTCGTCACCGGCCCCTCCTGCTCGCTCTTCTCACTCCCGCCCAGCCCAGGAGCGAACATGAGCCGCCGCCCCCCACCCTTTGAGTCCTTACTCGCCCGTCGCCCTCCCCCCACCCCAACCCCACCCTTAACCCCCTCGTGTCTTCCCTCCTGCACTTTGGGCATCGAAAACTGCGCGTGCGGGAGCAGCGACGGCAGCTGAATCCCCCCGCTGGGTGTCCGACCATTATTCGTATCCGAGCTCGCACTCGCACGCGACGCCTCCACCGTGGTGCCCAGCGTCGTGCCCAGCGTTGTGTCAAGCGTTGTGTCCAGCGTGGTTTCCATCTCGGACCGCGCCCACTCCTCTCCGCCCTCCACCATCAACAATGGCGCAGGGTGTACCGCCCCCTCCCCACCGCAGCTCTCCACAGACCCAATGGACGCCTGCCGCCGCACCACCCCCACACCAGCCTCACCAGCCTCCACCTCCTCCTCATCATAATCATCACCATCACCCCCCTCGCCGCCTTCCTCTGCGATCGCCGCGCCCAACGCCGCTGCCTCGCCTGTCATGTCCAGCGTCACGACGGACTCTCGCGTCGCCTCCGCATCATGCGCAGCCTGCAGCGAGCATCCCCCTCTACCTCAGCCCCCGGTCAACGCAGCCACGCAGGGGGTGAGCCTGAGTGCCACGTGAGTGGCTGCGGCATTGAAAAAAAGCTGTGGACGTGAAAGACTGGGAATGCGGTGCGGTAGACTGACCTGAGAGGGGTGGTATGCGGTCTGAGGGGCGACAGGGACGAGGTAGGGAGAGACACCCTCCCCGGAGGTTCGCTGACTTCCTCCCCCCTCCGCACCCCGCCCTCCCACACCCTCACCCTCCATCACTGGGCAGCTCAGGCGCAGTGCGCCGCCCCTTCTCCCTCTCCTCTCTCAGTGGCAGAGGGTTCACAGTGCGACGGACAGCGGGCCTCAGTGACGCGCAGCCCACTCGTCCATACCGCGCCAGAGCCCCACACTCCTGCAAACACACAGCCACTCAGCGCTAAACTGTTTCGCTGCCAAGCTTCCCTGCTCCCCAAAAATATTTAAATGAAAATTATAAAATAAAACGAGAAAAAACCCAACTACCACGAAACAACTGCAGACTGCTCCCGCCGACGCAACTCCGCGGGCCGCTAACGCGGCCGCAGCACCGTGAACCGAAAGCGCTTAGACACTTCAAATCCCACGCAGGCATCGCGTCAGCTGGGTAATAGGTGCCCCGAGACAATGGCTGCTTACAGTCGGCGTCGCCCTCTACGTTCGCGCTCTGTGAGGTTTTCTGGTTCGTTCACGGCCGACCCCGAAATAACACCGGTGACACACCTGCCAGGCACAAGCCACACGCAGCACAGCTGCTTGACCGCGCGGTGCAGAATTATGTTTCTTGATTTTGCAGGATGGCGTGAAACATTGACGCGCGGTGCGCTGAGCGGAAAGTGGGACGACGCGGAGGTGCCCATGTATTATTGCGCGTGAATCCGTACGAGGTCACGAAGTACAACCACGGTGGGCCTCAACTGGTACTGACATACATTATACCGAACGGCGACGAGAGCAGCACCCGCCGTGCCTAACCCGCGCCCTCCCACCCGCCTACAGTCTAGCAGCAGATGCCTCACACTTACCCAGAAGCCGGGATAAGCTCCAGTTGAGATTCGATAGCTTCAGGTACCTGTGCAAGTAGCGCAGTACGTGGCGTGCTTTTGTTTATGAGGACTCCTCCCCCCTCGCATGCAGCACCGCGCGAGCCGCCTCGCAATATATTTGCCCGCGCCGAGGGATATGACGGGGCAGCCGCGGCATTTCCATCATTATTCATCACTCTGATGCCCGATGATGACAGGCTTCAGGAATAGCAGTATGGGGTGCTTTTTCTTGTAAGCAATATTTTATCCTCCGCAACAAAAAATCATCGTCGTCACGAACATTGCCATAATAAAGTAGAACATACGATGAGAAGTTGATAACATCAGTACGTGTACAACCAAAGGCACAGCAGTTTGTCTCTTACCTGTACACAGCTTAAGGCCGGTTCTTTGGCCACCATCCGCGAAAGGCACAGCAGTATAAATAATATACAGCAGTACATCAGCCGCAAACATACAAGCTCATATATATTTAAACAATTTTAAAGAAAAAGCAGTGGAGGTGCTTGAAGAGTTCATGCTTGAAGCGGGGGCTACTAAGGGCCGGGACTTGCGGTTGGAGGTCCGCCGTATTCGGTCGGGAGCTTCACGTGATCGTCATGGGGATGTGGTTTGGTTGGACTTCATGGCTCCGCACCGCCATCTTGTTGTTGATGTGACGGTTACAAGTGCTCGCACGAACACCAACGTTACTCGTATAGGTGCTCGCCTTCCACTCCCTGGCAGCCTTGCATTGGGAGCTCAGCAAGGCAAACTTGATGCGGACCTCCGCACTTCCGCTTTGCTTGGCACGCCTTCGGTTCAGTCGGTCCATGACTACTACCCCTTCGCCATGGAGGATGGGGGCCGGTTGGCGCCGATGGCGGCTGAGTTGGTCGATCGCTTGGCTATTTTGGTGGCTGTACGTCGCTTCCCTGGCATGGGGGCCGCTGACTCTCGTTCTTTGCGCTCTGACAGTTATGTCCGAATGCAGCATTTTGTTCGTCGATCTACTTCTCTTCCGTTTCGGCGTTTTTTGGGGGATGTGCGACGAGAATTCATGCAACGTCTTTCTGCTGCTCTTCATGGCACTCTGGGTTCTTATCTCCGCGACGCTTTTCAGGAAGGCAGTGCTGATGCTGTGGCATGCCTTCCTGTTCCTCGGGCTTAGGTTTTTTCTTCCTTTCTTTCTTTTTCTTGCTTGGTGGCCTCCACTGCTTTTTCTTGTAAGAAATTTTTCAATGTGACCCCAAAAAAAAAAAAAAAAAAAAAAAAAAAACAGTGGAGGTCAGAAAAAGAAAGAACGTATATATATCATGATGGTGATATATGTACGTACGTATGTACTGGTACTGTACATTGTTTGCCACCATCCGCGGAAGAATATATCATATGTATCGGCTCATCACTAGTGTATGTGTGTGTGTGTGTGTGTGTGTGTGTGTGTGTGTGTGTGTGTGTGTGTGTGTGTGTGTGTGTGTGTGTGTGTGTGTGTGTGTGTGTGTGTGTGTGTGTGTGTGTGTGTGTGTGTGTGTGTGTGTGTGTGTGTGTGTGTGTGCGTGTGTGTGTGTGTGAGAGAGTGTGAGTGTGTGGGTGTGGGTGTGTGCCGTCGCTCCTCGGAGGTATAAAAATGTAGGCATCCCCAACAATTGCCACAGTTTCCCCTCCAAAGCATATTACAGATAAATATAAATAAATTTGAAATAAAAAGGCATGTCCAAAAACAAATCCACTTTTTAAGAATGCAAAATGAAAGCTAAGCTAACCTTCACGATACACGGCCCGCTCCCGCCAATCCCATGTGCCGACCGGCTTTCGGGTAGGACGAGGGCTAGCCTAATCTAGCTCTCAAGTGAAAAGAAAAGCTATTTGATAGTCTTGGGGGGGGAGCGCTCCTGCCTCCACGCTTTTGAGTTTCCCCCTTTCATTTCTTCGGGTTGTCCTTACTCATCCATGTGTGCTAGTTAAGCAACCATCCATCGATCATACCCGCCTCTCATCGATGATCGCGCGTCCGTCGACCACCCTTGTTTCGAGTGCAAGCCTCCGCGCCGACCCGGGCTCACACTCTCTAATATTAGGAAGGCGTATCGATATATGGTAGCGGTAGGATATGGAAGGGTCACCGTTGCCGGACCAAGCTAACCGCGGGGTACGGAGATTCTTCACAAACCCTTAGTGCATAAAGTTTTCGGCGGTGGTTGATCTTGATGATCGCTGCCGCTAGACCTCGCGGCTCCTCCCGCCGCAACTTCCCTCATTTTTTATGTTGTCGTGCTTCCCGTCCTTGGGCCGGCTCGACGGCAGCGGGCCGGTCGACGGGCAGCAAACGCCCTTCCCCGGCGAGCAAGACGTAAAAAGTCCGGTGAAACTTATGTCGAGCTCAAAATGAATTTCCCAACAACCGAAGGCATCAAACGTTGCGAGTTGGCAAATCGGTATGGGGTCTCAATCTTGAACGTGAGTGCTAGCACCGAAAAACGTCGTAAGATGTCTTCTTGCACAAGTTTAAGCGTCGCATCGCACCCGATTAATCCGGAAAATTGCTGTCCGCCATTTAATGTTCTAATGGTCAACTCCGCTCAAAGTAGCGGGCGAGCTTGGGTGAGGTCCGTCAGTAGGACGGTAGCGTCCGGAGGGAAATAGTCTTAGTGTAGCGATGGGCTTTAGAGAGGTGTCTCCCGGTACTTATAAAGACGATGATTGAGCACGTGAAAGTCGGAACAATAAGAGTCGGGGTTTTATCCCAAAGTTGAACTCGGAGGTGGTTGGTTGTGTAAAAAGGGGATAGCTTTTTCTTCCCGGATCTATCGTAGGGTTTGCATGCTCCCGCCGATTTTCTTCAACTCGCGTCAGCTCCGACGCACGCAATGTCGCAAGTAGTTTAAGCCATGTTTGAAGAAATCGGCGCGGCGGCGCACCCCATCACTCCTCCGCGTCTGCGTCGGGTTTATTTTGAGTTGGGCGCGACTTGTCCTTGCCTAGCTAGTCGTTCGTGTGTATATCCCTTTGCTCTATTTCCTTGATATTCCTGTCCGATCGCGGTCGGTCGGGGTTGACTCCGTCGCCCTTGCCGGCGCCGGGTTCTTTAAATATGTGGGTCGTCAAAGCTTGTGCTGCCGCGTGCATATTAATTTCAAGACGCTTGTCTTCCAAGGCTACAAGCATACCGGCAACGACGTTGGTGCTGCGGTCGGAGGCGATGGTGTCGAAGAAGTGGAAGTCGGCGAACCGCCCCGCGACGTGCTCTTCACCGGAACGCACATTCTTGCACTCGACCCTGCGGAGTTGGTAATTCGTGCTTCGACGGCTTGTGTGGTACCCTTGTGTGTGCCCGTACGGTAGCGTCGTGCACATCCGGGGCGTTCGCTCCTTTCGCGTCGTCGGTAGCGGTAGTCAAACGAATCGGTTTCAAAGCTATATCGAGCGCGCTGCGTCCGCGACCCTAGAGTAAATTCCATATCATTCTAATTGTAGACACTCGTCACGGGAGGAAATACGTTCTTCCTCATTTTTAAACACTTCAGTCTCGTCGAGGTGTCAAGTGCACCGAGGCCCGGTGTTCCACCGTGTACATGTGATAGAACGTCGTTGAACGCTATTGGGAACGTGTCGATCCATTCGCGCGGATCGATGCACACGTGCTAGGCTGAATTAGCAATAACAAGAGCGGAGTAGTCTTCCACGCTCATACTTTCAAATGCAGCGTCGCTACTACTCGAATGGTTTTCTATTCTTGTACATTGACTAGTGGATTGTCGAGCTGTCGCCCACCTTCAAAAGCAATTAGTTCACAAGAATGATAAGATTATTAAAGTTTCCAAACAACACTACGCATGGTGACGACAAGTCGTTACCGTTATCGTCCCGCGCAAAGTACATGTGTTCTAAGAGATTGTCTTCCATTACTACCGTGCTATATATAGTCGTATATTAGCCACATCGTGTGCTATAGCTCGTAAAAATCTTCACCTTGCTAGACTATTTGAGTCTAGATGTCGTTGTGTGATCCGTGCTCGCGCAAGGGCATAAGGTGGACGGCCTTTGTTTGTAGGCGGGGGTAGCGCTATGTCCGTGTTTTACCATTGTAGCATGCACACTCTAGCATTTAGAATTTGGAACGTTGTGGTAACGCACTATTCTCTCCCCCGTAGTAATTTAAACCTCTAGAATTCCGATATGACAAAAAATCGTTTTGATTACATATCTCCTAATAGATATGTCATGTCCCCTATCTCTTTTTAGTTTAATAACGTTGTATCCGATATATATACTCCTGGATAAAAGTCCGTACAAGATTTCGCATGGTCGCAAGTAAAAATGTAATCACGCGTCGAATATTTTGACAAATATTTCGAAATCCCATCAGCAGATCGCGCCGACAAATACGGGGGGCGAATGAGAGCATTACCGGGCTTGTGTACTTGGGGTTATCGCGCCATTCCGACGCCGAGCGCTCCCGACGTTTGCTCAGTGGAGATAGGTTCATCACCCATTTCTTATGCCTCTTTGATATGAAATATGTCTTTGCTCAGAAGAAATGGGTGATAAGCATATTTCCTTTGAGCGATAGTAGGTACTCAATAAGAACTATTAGGTGCCCAAGAAGTTCCGGTGTATGTTCCGGATCATATCACGGTGCTGAAATATTTTGGTAGTTAATGATAGTAAGGTTGTCCATGCACCGTGGATTATGACTCCACTTGGTGTTTCATATTAAGCTGCTTTGTTACGTCATTTGTCGTTGTGTTGATTCGTTAGGGATCTATATGTAATTTCGGTAACATGGCGAGCAAATCCGCCCTCTTGTGATGCTTGTTCGCCCGTCCATGGCGTTGATCCATGGTTGTCCGCCGCCATCTCCAACACCCACGTCCCACCGGTGATCCGTCCGTACCCCTAGTCACCTCTATACGCCTTTCGGGATACCGACACGCGCTTCTACGGGTGGCTCGCGTGGATACATACGTAGAGGGACATTAGACCACGTTTTACATAAATCAGGAGCCGTTCCCGAAGACAGTCGTACAAATACTACATGTGCAGTGAATATGTACATTTAGGTCGTTCTGCAGCCGGAAACGAGGTCCTCGAAAGGCGCGTTTCATATATTTCCGCAGCCGCAGATACATATAGTTGTTGCAACCGTTACAAATACAATTTACACAAGCATCGCTCCCTCCCATGAGGCCATGACGCCGCCATGCCCGCGCACTCCAAGCTTTTTTGCGCTGCCATCGCGGTACCGGGTAAGCGGGTACGTTGCAGGTGAAACGCTTTGGAGCGATGGCCGCGCAAAACCATGCGATATCCTCGGCGGCGTGCCAGATGAGCCGGCTTTGACCAACCTCCTCACCGCCGCCTTCCTTACCCTCCTCGCACACACCGTCCGCGCCTTCCTTTTATGCACCTCGCCCCGTGCACTTGAGTTGTATGTCGCGCTTCGTGAGACCTTCCACCACCGCTCTCGTCTTCCGCGTGGTCGAGCTCGGACTCCCGATCCTTCACCGGTACCCGCAAACGTCGACTTACTCAGTCTCTTACCTGCTCTTGACTGTTGATGGCGCGCGTGAGGATATTCTGGCGAGCGCTCGCACTGGTTTGAAGTTCGAAGGGTAACATTGACCGAACTGCCCCGTTGTTGTGTTGCGCCCCGCTGTTGCGCACGACTTCAATAACGAGGAGGAATATTACGACGGGAAGAGCGGCGTGGTATGGTGGCAACGATCCTCAGGATCAGTCGCCGCCGGTAAACCCTGCACGGAGGGTTTTGGAGAAAGTGTCCGTACCCCGGCCCGCTGGATTTAGCAACGGTGACCCTGCCCTACCATGCCGCTACCCATTACGAATTTACGACAAGCACACCAAACATTAGAGAGTGCGAGCCCTAGCGAGCGCGGAGGCTCGCACATGAAACAAGGGTGCGCTCGACGGCCGCGCGATCGATGGGTGGTAGGTACGGTCGTTGACGTGTTTACCAAACATGTAGCCGGGTACCCCTAAGGGATAAACCGGGGAAATGATGGGGCACGGCGTTCTTATGTAAGGTAATAGCGTGCGGGTTAATTCTCGCCGAAACATTGGTATTAGCGACGTTTCCGACGAGGAAACAAACAGTTGTCCGCGCGCTAACCCCACGCCCTCTCCAGCCGCGATAGTGCACCGCGAACATAGGCATTGCTCGTCACAACCAGCACATCTTCGAATCTATCCAAAACGCAGTTGTTGTCGGTGGTAGACGGTCAATTGGCGTTACGACGGAGACACGGAGGCCGCTCTTGTTGGACGGGTGTGGTAAGCATGCTAGCTTCTCACCACCATCTCGATACCCACCTCCGCCTGCTCGGAGCTAAATGGGAGAGCACATGCATGCCGTTCTTGCCGGTAGAAAGGCCACAATGGTAGGAAATAGTATATCCAAGAGGATCACCAAGGCGTATTTTTGTTTATTCTACACATTCATTCATTATTTACGCTCATTTTGACATGCGTAGTTTGTGAAACTGCGCCGAGGCGGCTGCGTACTGTTGGCAAATGGCACGGCGCAAATACTGCGTACATTGTCTTTTAGCTACGGCCGCCAACCAATCTACCCCCGCAGTTTATTGTCGTTAATGATTTGGAAGGAGTGGCAACTGTCGACGGGAACGTTTCGGTATCGGCTGTGACTGCGACGCTTTTCGAGCGTTGCAACTCGTAAATCCCACAAGGCGGACGCATAGCCGCAAGGGGGACCTTCAAGAACGTTGCTATTGACCTTGTGGCGGCCTTTTACGACGCCAAGCCATCATTGTGGAGGAAAGTAACAGTCAAATCCACCGCAAACTGGCGTCGAGTGAAGAATCGCTATGTAGCCACCCGAATGGTAGTTATTGCTTCACTTGTCTGCTTTTACGATAAGCACGGTAATCCGCCGAGGGTCCGGAAAATGAAAAGCCGGACTCGCGCAGAGCGAGCTCATGCGCGCATCGAGCAGCATAAGAGAAGATTGAGCATCAGTTGGGCTCGATTGACGGACAACGGCGACATTGTCACCCTTTTCCCTATGTTTACCGTGGAGGTGGCGGAGACCCTGTGGAAAAAGGTAGCACCATGCGCAGCATAATCGGCGCGTTGCGCTTCCACACGGCCAACGTGTCGGCAACGCCGGCCTGTGAACTGCAACTTACGGAGGGCTACCCAGTCATTGTGGATTTTAGGTCGGCATGGCCCATATTGCCACACTATGCCGACCCTAAGCGTATTTAGTGCATGAATTGCAACAGTTATGTGGCAGTAACTTGCAACACCTTTTGAGGGTTATGGGGGAGTCGGACGCGCTGCGGTCGGTCGTACATGTATAGGATTGCACCGCACCAAATCCATCACCCCCTAACATGATGGTGGGAGGGTATGGATTAAAGTGGGTAGGTCCTGATGGAGAGGACGGAGTTGTACATGTGGTGCGAGAAAAGCAGTGGCGGTATGAGTTTGGGCATGAGGACACAAAGGACACTATCAACACCTATGATATTTTTTGTGGAAATGGACGACCTAGCAGATGTACATCATAGTTCATTGTCGACACCGAGGATGTGAGGTGCGGTTCGCACTTGATGCCATAATATAGACATTGCAAGGCGAAACAACGTCATATTGTTGAAAGGGAAGCTGCACGGCCAGATGATGAATGTGTGAGCACCCGGCAGCGACCACGGCGGCGGCTGGCATACAAAACATACATAGATAGGTAGTGAATTACAATTATCATGAATCATGAACTATGTAAATACATAATCTTTTCATTTTTGCGCTTTGTTGCATGCTCCTCTAGTTCCAACTTGCATGCATATGCTTTCCGCTTGGGCATGTGTTGATGGCACGGTGGGTGGATCCGTGCATGTCTCGGGGATGTGCCATCACGGTGTTGCGCTTAAAGACTCAACGATTCCCGCGGGTACCGGTACATACATCCGGGGTTCCGAAAAAAGCCCGAATTGATTTTGTACCGCGCGCCGCTACCGCTCTATACTGTTGCGCCGCCTAATGCGTATGCTCACTTTCTGATGTTGTAGCCCTCGTCTCATTTGTTTGTGCGCACAGGTTTCTCACGCAGCTAGATTGTCTACATATCCCTCCGTAGGACTACTAATTGACACATCTGTACGTTAGAGTCCGGGGCAGTCTTGGCCCTCCACCTATAGGTGTTCGCTATATTATAGGTGTTCGCCGCTCAGCCGCGATGCGATGCGATAGGTCCATATACACAATATGTTCCTATCGGGTACCGACTTTTGGCGCGCGGTACTTGGATAAGGCGTACAGCTCCGTTCCGGGAAGCGGCAGTTCGAACCCCCTTCATGCCATTCCGTGTGTACATGGATTGACATAGACAGCGCCCGAGCGAAAAAGGCATGAACTTGCAATGATATTTCGCGTATGTTGAACTAGTGCACGCGGAGAGGTGTCGCATTGTGTCCACTCACCTTGATGTCCGGTATCGGGGTTTCCGCCGTGCCGTCTCGTCCGGTAACTCGGCTTCATGCCACAGCCATTGGTCCTATCGCCTCCTCATCTAAAGTCACACTTCCGAGCGACAGCGAACATGGGATGGCGCAGAAGGAGGCTCGGTGCATGCAGTTGTACGACCGCGAGATAGGAGCTCCGGGCGCTTCAAGAAGCGGAGGCCCCCACCTTCGACCACGCCGGCCGGGGCGATTGAGGCGCGAATTCGCACACTAGAGCGGCAACTGCTCGAGCCGCATGTGATGTCGCATCAACAACAAGTAGCCCGCCGGGTAGCGGTAGAGGCTCATGCGAGCCTGCATTCTGAGATAGCTAGGCTAAAAGGTGATGTGAAAAAGCGGGGTGATCGGTCTAATAATACGGAAGGTCTGACCGTTACTAGGCATCAAGCGGCCTTAAATGTGTGAGGGCTAGGAATGTAATACTTTCAGCTCGTAATAAAGTACTCAGCAACACAGTTGCAAGGCTTAAGCGCGCTGAGCATGAGCGTGTCACTAGGGAGCATCTCAGGGTCGTCAAGAACCGTCGAGTCGATAACGAGTTGAAGGACGAGGTCGCCGAGGCGCACCGACCGGCTAGCGATAGTAACAGCCGGAGGTTCACCTTACTACATGTGTTCAACAAGAGGTCTACTAGCGTGCTGGCGAATGCCATAGCGGGGTGTTTGCATGAGTGCGCACCGAAGGCTTCCTCGGAGGAGGAGGCAAAGAGGTGCAAGAGCCTCGTCGTCGACAGGCTGCGCTCAAAGTTCCCAAAAACGTGGGCGCTAAGGGAACGACGCCAACAATCATGTGTAAGGGCGCAGAAGGTGGCGCCGTGCTGCAAGGCCGCTATCAAAGCGGCCAATAAAGATGACATTGAGAGCTTTTGGGATGCAGAAAAGGGGAGCAGCTTGAAGACTAAGCTGCGGTTGAGCTATAAGAAGATGCAACGCATGATTCGTGGCGTCGGGCAGACATTCAACGAGACCACGGGTCGTTGCACGCCAGCCATCATGCAGTCATGCGGACTGGAATTCTCATAGATGTCCGCGAATTCGTCTGTGCGGGCGGTGCGGAAATTCTGAGGGGAGCTTACTATTGGCTTCGGAATCAACGTAGACAAGCTCGGCAGCGAGGAGGTAACAACAACCTGCGTGGATTTGTTGCCGCTTGTGGAGCGCAAGATACGAGACATTCGAGATAGCTTGGACTTGACTAGTCCAGTTTGCTTGCAAAGCAACACAAACTCAGCATAGGCATTCATACGGGTGAAGCAAACCACATGTTGCGTCAAAATTGTCCATCATGATGGAGTCGACAACAACAACAAGCCTCTCGCAAACAACCCCGTGCTTCTGTATGAAGGTAAATTCCGTATAAAGGTCATTTATTTGATTCACGAATCATACAAATTTGTTCCATGCTTGCATATTCAAGTGGACGATTGCGCTTGACTTTTTAATTACAATAATTACAAATTCAGCGGTGGTGTGCGCACTAGGGGACGACTCGTATGAGACGTGCATGGAGAAGGGATGGAGAACCTACACGCAGATGAATGAGATCCAGAAACACACCTTGAAGCTGCGGATGGGGCAGAAGTTGTGTTGCACCTGTGTGAAGGCGGCGATAATAAGTACTTGAACGGTTGCAGTGGCCAATGCGGTTGCAACGCAATGGAGGGTTGCTGCTACTGCACAACGCGGACTTCAGATTTCCACTTGACATGGGAGGCGCTGCGCGCCACAAATACAAGAGTGTTCGAGCGGACACTTAAGTGGCAGGTGCAAGCTTCGCACACTGAGTTGGACGGGATTATCTCCTTCCCGTACGTTTGCCCAAGTTGCAACAAGAACATCACACAAGTGGAGGAACACGGGCCTACTGGTTCCGACGCTTCCAGGCGGAAGTGGCAGCAGCAACACGCCTCTAAAAGGTTCAATTGCCCCCCATTGCTTCACATCGAACCGTCCCGGCCTATCCCCGACCTCCTGCACATCAACTTCCGGATCGTGGCCCAACTGTATTGGCATACTACTCAGCGGCATTGAGGCAGCAGCACGGAAATGATTGCCGAACTGCAACAATGGATGTTGGACAACCTGAAAATTAAGGTAATCTTGTAAGTACGATAGCTAAAAGTAAATTTATCGTGATGCCAAATGAAACGAAACGAAAAAGTGAAATGCCATTCAATACCTTTAAAGAACACAAACATGAAATTGAACAATAATTTATAAGTTTTTGCCAACTCGTAGTCTCATATGTCACCCACATGTGTCGTTAAAAAAGCGGCAGTCGAAGAAGCAAGACTCTGTCAGTATCGGTCGTCTTTCAGAGGAAGGAGTATGTCATCGGAGAGGAGTGCATCAAGTTGTTGGCAAGCCACGAGCGATTGTTGGGGCACGTGCGGGCCTCCTTCCCCACAGTATGTGAGGCGGATCACGACAAGGCTACGAAAGGATGTGAGCTCTACGTGGACATGTGGAAGTTGCTCGTGGCACTACTTCAATTTCTGCAGACAAAGGAGCTCCCTCCCATGGTCATGAGGAAAGATAGGGCACGCGAGGTATGAGAGAATGCGTTTAAAGCTATGTGATGCAAATATACGATTACATGATGCTAAATGAAACCAAATGCGCTTTAGTCGAAACGAGTGGCCGAGAACTTTGTGGCGGCGTTTGCCAACGCCGCGGGTCATGCGGATCATGTGACGGTGTACATGCACATTTTACAGTACCATGCTCCCAAGTTCATCGAGTCCTATGGGGACTTGCTGAACTATGGGTGTCATGGCTCGGAGCACATGCACTCTATTACCAAGAGGAGCTTCAAGTTCGAGACAAGCCGACAACCGAAGAAGCGTGTGCAAGAAGCCATGAACGCCTTACAAACCAACATCCACCACGACGCCGGCATGCCTACTCCCGAGCGCAGGAAGAGGAAGGCACATGCTGCTCATGAGGACTGCTAGAGGTATAAGTTCATCATGTTACAAGCAAGGGCGAGTTTAGAAATCAGGAATGTAAAAATCATTATGAGTACAACATGATATGTATTCTCCACCAATGTTGATGTAGAGACGCGCTTGATTTACCCACCCCTCCCACGTCCACCCCGCCCAGCACCGCGGCGCTGCGACCTCCTGCGCGCTAGCGTATGCACGTTTGCATGTGCACTGCTTATTTGCATGATTGTTGGAGACACCGCATTATTCCGCCCACCCCATTTGCCCCTTCTCCAACCTTGGCCCCGCCGCCTGCGCTTGCCACGCTCCGCCGCCGAATCACTGTCCGAGGTATTATAAGAAGCAGACACATCGCTAATACTGTCCTCACCCATAGAATATTCTAGCTATGAGCGCTGGGCATTCATCGATACTGCCACGTTAATTGTTACAAGCTGCTGCGCTATAGGGAGGCGATATTCGACACCTTTGATGTCGCCCACGAATCATAACACTTGCGGAAAATTGCCTTTTTGTGCGACTTGTAAAAGCTGTCCGGCCAGCGTGGCCACTGCTTGACGTCGACGTTGTAGTCCCGCCCCCAGTCCAGCGATGCCCTGGTGTCGACGCCATTGTCACGACGTTGTAGATCACCCGCAACTTGGTGGTGAAGAGCTTCTTCCCCATCTCAGTCCGGGAGAGGTAAAATAGAAAGGCAGTACCGCCGCGCCGAAGGACCCGTTGTCAGCGAAGACGAGCAACCCCGAGGCCCGCGAGCCGAAGCTCTCGAGGCGCAAGAAAGTCCGAATACTTTCCATATCCATGAAGCAAAACCTGAAGAGCACGGACGGGGAGTGGGTCTCAGGTTCATACTCCTTCGCACCGCTCTGGTGCGCCAAGGCTAAAATGCTGTCGGGTGCCAAGCACGGTAAATTGAACTCTCTCAATGCCATGCCCGCCTTGCAAGACACGAGCCCCTTCCAGACCTTCCTCCGCATCTCCGTCTTCAGAAGTTCTACCGGCATTGAGACGGACCCGGAGACCCTCCGAGAACATACCCAACATGTAGTCTCCGTGCAACTGCAAGGAAGTGACATCGGACGGCATCAGCAAAATAATATTGTAAGGGCGGCGCGGCAGCAAGTAATCACTCGTCCGCCGGCATTGCAAGGCGTGAGCACTAGGAATGATCAGTTGAGAGGCCAATATCGGGGAGCGTGCCGGTATAGCTTGTTCGTAAATACATCTCTAGCGGTCTCGCTAATGTTTGCTGCCTCTGCCTCGGAGAGACAGTGAAGGCAATGCGGATGGTTGCTTGGCATATCCCCCTTGTTCCCAACGAGGCGGGGGGGGGCTTAAGCTGTCGCGTGCTGGGATGCCGCCCTCGTTGTTAGTCGTCACCTCATTGTTGTCAACCGGGGGAGGGTTTAAATATGGCCCACTAAAATCGGGTAACCAGGCTCGGCGCTGTGACGGGTGAACCGGCGAGCCTCTCCTCTTTCTTTTTTCAGCAGCCCGTGCTGCGGCGTTTGCTTAATCGCGCGCCTCCATCTCTCAAAAACGCACAAACATGTGTATGTCGCTCGGTGTCGTTTGAAGAAACCGCAACGCTAAACTAAAAATACGATGAGGTAGCGACAACCTAGACACATAATTTCACAACTCGATGCCCGTTTTTTGTGAAAAGTGCCACAAGGGTAGTTCTTTACCAGGGATTTTATTCAAGATGCGTGGTTGGCGGGGGCGTTTTTATGAGTAATAACTGTCTACTTGCCGAAGTACTTCCTCAGAAATCATGCCGATACCGAAGAGAACCATCTTCGGTTGTCGTCCCACTCCGCATCCAGCACCTCTACCAGACATACTTGTCAGTCGGCAGAGTTTGAGCAAATTTGATGTTGTGTGCGCTAAGTGATATGGTTAACTGAGCAACGGATGAGAGTAGTCGAATGTGTGAGTGAGCTAACCGCGGGAGCTGCGCGCAGCACAACAAGACTACAGTATATCGCGTCGGCACACACAAGAACGGGATCTAATCCGGAGACTTTTCGGGATGTAAGTACATGTACCGTTGGGAATCGTTGTGAACTTGCCCGGTCCGGCTTAGCGTGAGCTTGCCTGTGCATGTGGCGCGTCGTCTTTGATGGATACTTCCTTGACGGTAGCTTTGCTTCACCTCTCTGTTTGCGTGCTCCATGCATTGCGCGCTTTAGCGATTAATGCAGCGATGCGCCTCCATCCATGTCGGAAAGTGCCATGCCACGAAGTGCATGTACGGAGTCACATCCGCTGCAGCAGCAACATCCAAAAACGCAGAAAAAAATCCTTCCGCGGCTGCGCGTAGCACTTGTGCTGCTGCATGTTTATCCGCTACATCATCCCGCGGGTCTACACTCCATGCCGCACACATGCAATCGTAAGCTTCCCATACCTTGTAGGCTTTTGTAGCGCAAGGGTCGGAGGGTGACAACACGGCGTCCGGCAAAGCACCACGCCCTTGCACCACTTTTCTGACCTCGTGTCCATTAAGGGAGGGAAGGTAAACTTTGGTGGGGTTCTTGCCTTTGCCATTCTGCACATTCACCTCCCGTCCCGGCAATCCGATAAGTTTCAATGCCCTCACCGCCGCTTGAGCTGTGGCCGCGCTATTACACCTCTTGTAGACGGTGCGCCAGAACACGTGCCGGCAAATCTGAATGCCGGCGTGCATAGTGTCTCCAATCATGTTCACAGGGTAAACCATCATCCTAGCGCGGGGGCAGAAGTTACGCTGTCCGAAGTGACTGAACGGGTAGTCTTGTCGTCCTAGCTGATTGTCGGGGGGGGAGGGGGGGGGGGGGCAGGTCCCCATGGCATTGTACGAGGAGGCCACACCCAAGGCACATGTACGGCTATGTTAGCCCATGCTCCTCTCCGCAGGTGTGCACTAGCATAGTTGCAAAAATAGTTGTCTTCTCCATGGGCGGTGTCATTCCCTTGCGCGGGTAGTCGGCTGGGTTGAGGTGCTTGTTGTGGCGGGCCATGTCGCAAATGAAACAAAAGAAAGTAGACAATGCCCCAGCTTACCCAAAGGTCCTACCCTGAAACGGCATATCAGGGTTTAGGGTTTACTACTAATGACAAGCTTGAAGATGTAGATCGCACCATGCAGCTCCATTCCTGGACTATCACACGTTTCTCTCAGCTCTTGGTTGATAGCGTCAAGTTGTGAAGCAAACTGGTCGTACTTATCATACACATCATACAACAAGACGACATTTTAAGTAAAACATTGCGTACCCTGTGTTGTGCACAAAAAGAAACAAGCCAAACAAATCCCTTACTCCCGCAACTCACCGCAAAACTGGATGACGATAACCTTGTTTGTCGGTTGTTGCTCAAGAGGCAACTGTACTAGCATGCTACGGAGCGCTTGCATTACATCGACAGTGGCCCTTTTGCCGTCGTCCGACAGTTGCAGTACCGATAGCTCCGCGACTCGTGACTCCCATTGCCAAACATCATTTTTGCTCGGCAATAACGGAACTCTTGTTACGAACGGCAGCACGACTACCTCGTGCTCACCGGTCACTTCATTCCACTTCTTCCCTAATGCGAGTATCATGTGATGCTAGCGACGCCAAGTGATTTAGCACGTTACCCGAATAAGAAAGCCCGCACCACAGTCGTCCAATGCTCACGCAGTGCCTCCACCACATGCTCGTCGACGGCGCTACATAATCCACGCTGCTCGCACACGGAGTCGAGTATTTCCGAACACTCATCAAAGAAGCAGTTCAGAAGTTGCTCGACCGTATCACCCGCTAGACCGTCCTAGTAACAGTTGTTTAGATATTGCTTCAGTCTCGCTACTTCGCGGCGTTTAAAGCCACGGTAGTCGGCTCCGTTCTTGACTGGTGGTGCCTCTATACGCTTCGACAACGACGGAGGCCTCCGTATGCACGGCGCGGCATACATGCCTTTACGGCTTTGACTTCCTCCCTGCACCTAGCCGCGCTTAGGCTGCCGTTCGAGCTTTGGGTCTTGAGTTTACGGACAGTACGACTCAATGACTCCCGCTCGCTGCAAACTTTTGAGAGCTGCTCGGCATGCGCAATGTCCGACTTGACTGTCGCCGCGCTTAGCTCCTTGACGCGCTCCTTGTTAGTGCGGGACCGTTGCCTCTTCGACTCAAGTTGCTTATGCAAAGATTCAGTTGCTTCGCCAGCTTTTCGTTCTCCTTGCTGAGGCGTTCCACCTCAGCTTCGAGCGTCGTGAGCTCCGCGGCCAATCGCTGCGTACTCGCCGCTACATCTTGCGAAGATTCCTCTCGTCCTCCAGTCTCCGCTGCTTCCGCCAGCTCCTCCCGAGCTTTCGTTGGCCGCCAACTCTGAAACCTCCCTTCACATGTGCGCTTTCGGCCTCCTTTAGCGGCGGGTTGAAGCCCGTCGACCTGATCGGGCATTGCGCGCACCGATTTTGAAACTAAGACGGCGGGAGGCATGATGCGCCATCGTGACCAACAACAACATACACACTTCAAACTCGGATGGCACGACGACCGGTCAGCTTAAGATGCATAAAGACCGTAAGTAGAGCTCATGTTCAAGCAAATGAGCAACTAGGGCCTTGGAAGGGTTGAGACAACGTACTTGGGCGCGTGCATGCGGTCCGTAACACGAAGCAGGTACCTTGCACGTGGCGTCGTTTTCGCGTGTACAAAAAACGCGTTTTGGGCATTTTAGGAACACCGTGGGGCAATTCACAAGCGCGGAGACAAGAGCGCTAGCTTTTTGCTTTCTGTTTGTGTCGCCCCCCCGTACCTACCCTCGAGATGACGGTGTACCACGACGAGGATGAACGTCGCGCCGGGAGGAATAGCAATGACCTTGGGGCGGGGCTACGGAATGCGACGACGGGGTCGACAAGCGACTACGTGGTCATGGGTTTTCTGCCAATCTTTCCCCTCCTATCTTCGGCAATACCGAAGTCGCGCGGGAGCTAGATTTGGCTGACCCATCGACCCTCTCGAACGCCGATCGGCTTAGGTCGTTCGGCAGCCCGGTTCGGTGCGAGCGGACCGTGCATCGTTAAGGTATAGCATCAGCCTTCATTTCGAGTTTTCGACAAATAACTGATTTAATTTCAGATCTGCCTTCATCGTGGATAGCAAGTCATTTCTATTGTTTATGCTTAGGCAAGTGGGCTGTAGCAAGTACTGTTGTTGCTTACATTTATAAAACTCTCAAGGAACGACGGCACACACACTAGGAAGAGAGATGTGTCGTTTGATGTACATGGTCGAAGGGAGCCCGGTCTAATCGTTGCCCTTTAGTGCTTTAAGTGGTTGATCACTTGTTAGCCGTTAGACAATATCCAGCCATGTTTGCTGGTAATTTTGTAAATCAATTACAATTTCACTTTCAATGCAGTAGTTCATCGTCAAAGAACTAGATGATATATTATTACACAATCGATCTCATCTAAATATTGCCGTCGCACCTTTTTGTAAAATTTATAACATCAAGTAAGTGGCATCGTCGACTCCTAGATGCCAATCGAAAAAAGGCATCACCCATGATGTATATGTGTTGTTTACGCACGTTACTTAGCTTTGCAATAGCGAATATCATACACATTTGTTGAGACGTCTTGCCTCCCGCCCAAGCCGCGCGTATATTGTCGACGGATTAGGGTGGGATCGTTCTCTCGGCGTGTGGCCTAACATATGAGGAGTGATTTATTTGTGACCTTTTCGGTCGTCGTTGTATATGATGATCAATCTCTTTGCGTGATAAAACATACCCCAAGACAACGGCCCAACCCCATCACGGCAAAACAATCGACGCCCGCCGTACAAGCCATAGATTGCTTCAGTGATGGGGGCTCGTGAAACTTTACTTCATGCATGTGCACATGATATAATCATCGAATCATTTATCTATTTTCCCGGCCATACGTACACCACATCCTTTTTAATCATGCGGAGTGCTCGTCACACTGCCGATATCATTGCCGATGTCACTGCCGATATCTGCGTGCCTTGCTGCAAATTCAACTTGCATCGAATTTGAATGTCTACATAGAGTAATATAACAATATTGAGGTTTTTTACCGTCTCTTGCATACTTGCATGATGCTTGCAAACAAGGATGGAAGTCAGGAGCCTTGATAGTCTGGCTTAACCCATCGCCAAGTTATGCGGTTCTTGGTGTAGCTTCCTACAAAGACTATACAACATTTGTCACAAGTCATACCACATATCACGCATCGGCGAATTGGTGGACCGCAACGTTAATAATTGAGTAAATTATGTACATCAACTTTGAGCTGACGTGGTTGTTGCCTTACTAGGGCACTCTTGCTGCCATCTAGCTAAGTGTTATGGAGTAGGACTTGGTCATGGGTCTCTGTTGAAGATGGAAGTAGATGGCTACACGTAGGTTCGTGCCGGCCCAACAAGGGAGCCGGCTTTGGTGGCTAGAGAAGTGAGAAGGAGAGAGATGGCGGCCGGCGAAGGCACCGGCATGACCGGCCGACCGCCACTAATAGGAACTAGAGTGCCGCTAATAGCATAACATTATTAGGATGACAAATAGCTACCTTGTACATAAGCACTAGGCAACGGGATGCGAGTGCTAACACCCCCCCTCAAGGTAGCCGAGGTCTTGACGTCGTCCTAGCTTGCGTCGAGGAAGGTGCCATCTTGGTCGAAGGTGTAGTGCTTGTGGCGTGTGTCTCATGCCGGGTAGGTGTAGCGACATGCGCTCACAGGAACGTGCCGCCACCGGCGAGTTGCCGATATGAAGCGGTTCCAAATATACTGCGTACTGTACTAATCTGACATACAGCGGGGAAAAACTGTCCATTGGCGAATTAGCCGGCATGAGAGCGACCGGCGAGGAGAAAGCAAAGCCAACAAGGCTGTTAGGAACGTGTAGGCACGCAAAAGCATAGACGGGCGCTGCTCGTGTTGATTCCCCCCTTTCGCCGTGGGAAAGGTTAGCTCCTCGCTAAGTTAGGTGAGCGTTGCGGCGTTGCCTCGGAAAAAAAAAAAGAGTACGCACGGGCCGAATTTTCGCGGGTCGGTTTTTAACAACCAAATGCGGTCGAGAGCATCGGTAGGCTAAAGGCCAAGTAAGACTGAAAGCCGGGTGGGGCGAGCGTGGCGCCGGGCGCTTTACATACTCTCTTCTCTTTTTTAACGTGGGAGATAGTAGGACAATCGCGCACACCCTACTCGAAGGCGAAGCGTGGCGTCGGTTGGACAATGAATTACTAGCGTGGCGCCGAGCGCTTTATATACGCTCTACTCATTCTTACGTGGGAGGAAGTACGACTAGATGGCGCCAAGCACTTTACACATGTTTTTCTCTAATGTAACTTGGTGGAGGGCCCATAAACTGTCGGAATCGGGAACGGATAGTTACACATAGGTCGTGCCGGCCCCACAAGGGGGTTGGGTGTGGTGGCTAGAGAATTGAGAAGCAGAGAGATGGCGGCCGGCGAAGGCACCGGCAGGGCCGGTCGACTGCCACTAAAGGGGATAGATAGAGTACCGCTAATATCATAACACAAATTACTGGGATGACAAATGAAAAAGAACGCATCCTACCGTCACTAAAGATAGTAAATAGATCCAAAGTACTACTAAAGTACTACTGACCCAATATACAGGGGATGGGTCGGTAGCTCGGATGAGCAACGCCGACCGTCTTCGCTCGGGGCTTGGCCTCCCCAAGAGCGATAGACTGGTGACCATAGGGCCCGTCGGACGACGGGCACCGATCACCTCTCCCCACCCGAGCCTCGCTCACCAAGGTCCGTGGATCCGTAGGCACATCAGACGGTACACACTTCCAGGCGCAGCTTTCACAAATTTGAATTCGGCCCCCATGCCGGAATCTGCGCCGCCCGCCTCACACACACCTCGAGTACTACGCCGAATACTACGACACCCGTACGTGTCAAATAAATTACAAAAAACCCTTCCCACGGGGCCGGCGCACCACCACGCGCCCCTCCGAGCGTCCGGACGTCCACACCCGACGCATGCAACAAACAAACCAAGGTCCCATCGGGCCTGGTCGTGTGCCGCCAACAGACGGTGACCACTTCAACCCCACAATCCACCCACATCCACAACCTCCGTAACACCTCCATTGCAACCCACCTGCCGACCACCATGTCTATGCTTTCTAACCTCCCGGATTCTTACAAGCATGTCATGTTAGCACTAGCATCCCGTTGCATAGTACTTATGTACAAGGTAGCTATTTGTCATTCTAGTACTTAGTGTTATGCTATTAGCGGTACTCTATTCCCTATTTGTGGCGGTCGGCCGGCCATGCCGGTGCCTTCGCCGGCCGCCATCTCTCTCTTCCCACTTCTCTAGTCACCAGAGCCGGCCCCCTGTGGGGCCGGCACGACCTCCGTGTAACTATCCGTTCCCAACTCTGACATGTTATGGGCCCTCCACCAAGTTACACTAGAGAAGAGCGTGTGTAAAGCGCTCGGCGCCACGCTAGTCCTACCTACTCCCACGTAAAAAAGAGTAGAGCGTGTGTAAAGCGCTCGGCGCCACGCTAGTAATTCATCGTCCCACCGACCCCACGCTTCGCCTTCGAGCTGGTTGTCCGCGACTGTCCTACTATCTCCCAAGTAAAAAGGAGAAGAGCGTGTGTAAAGCGCCCGGCGCCACGTTCGCCCCACCCAGCTTTGAGTCTTACCTAGCCTTCAGCCTACCGATGCTCTCGACCGGATCTGGCTTTTCAGACCGACCCGCGAAAATTCGGCCCGTGCGTACTTTAATTAGTACTGTTATTGTTTTTTCCCGAGGCAATGCCGCAACGCTCACCTAACTTAGCAAGGAGCTTAACTTTCCCACGGCGAAAAGGGGGAGTCAACACGAGCGCCCGTCTATGTTTTTTGCGTGCCTCCACGCTCCTAACGGCCTTGTTGGCTGTGCTTCTTCCTCGCCGGTCGCTCTCATGCGTCGGCTAATTCTCCCGTGGACAGTTTTTCCCGTTGTATGTCAGATTAGTACATTACGCATTACATTTGGAACCGCTGCATATCGGCAACTCGCCGGTAGCGGCACGTTCTTGTGAGCGCATATCGCTACACCTACCCGGCTTGAGGCACACGCTAAAGCACTACACCTTCGACCAAGATGGCACCTTCCTCAACGCAAGCTAGGACGACGTCAAGACCTCGGCTACCTTGAGGGGGGGTGTTAGCACTAGCATCCCGTTGCATAGTACTTATGTACAAGGTAGCTATTTGTCATTCTAGTACTTAGTGTTATGCTATTATCGGTACTCTATTCCCTATTTGTGGCGGTCGGCCGGCCCTGCCGGTGCCTTCGCCGGCCGCCATCTCTCTCTTCCCACTACTCTAGTGACCACAGTCGGCCCCCCTTGGGGCCGGCACGACCTCCGTGTTACTATCCGTTCCCAACTTTAACAGGTCCTCCTCAAGGAACGCCCAACACCCCTTTTCGCGGACGACCACATCGGTCCCCGAAACCGCCTGGTGGGTCACCCACTCGCACCCTTCCTCATGGCTCCATAGCTCGCAACTGCCGAACGCGGACGAGGCACGCCCCTAGAACCCACACCGGGCACATGGCTCCAGACGCCACTGGTCCTCACTGCTGCGTCGAATGCTCCCGACCTCGGAAGGACCGTTGACCTATCTGCTCGCCTGATCGACTCCTACCTACTAACATGCCAGTACTCCACCGCCCCCCCTGACCTTGCCGGCTTTTGGCTCCACGGTGTGTTCCTCCCGGACACACCATCCTCATCACACATGCTCATCTGCGCATGCTCTTTCGCTCGGCGCTGGCTCCTCGAAAAAGTTCACACCTTAACCGATATTCCGGCTTGCGCGAGAAATAGAATCGGTCGGGAACTCGCCCATCGTGCTCGCTGGACGGCCTCTGTCACCCGCACCCCACACCCCGCCATGCCTCAGCAACTCGACCGCACTCCCCTACCTCTCGCACTCTCGAATGGGCACTAGGAAGTCCGTATGGACATACCCACCTCATGTACAGCGGTTGGCATGCTGTATCAACTCGCTTCACGCCAGCGTGAACTCCCGTCGGGAGGTCCCACACCGCCCAGCGCCGCCTCGAACCCTCACCTTACGTCCACACCGAGACAACAAGAAATTCAGATTCTTCGAGCAGTCACCGTTCCCACAATATCAGGCCGCCGCGTGAAAATTAGCTCCCCATGTTGACTCATCTCTCCGGCCCATACGTCGTTCCTCTGATAAAGGCCCTCCTTCTCGATCGACTTGCCACGGAACTCACTGACACTTGGAGCGCATGCGCCTCCACTCCGACCCCCCGTATGGAGGACCTCCCGGAACCAAACCAACTTCTACTCCAGATCGCTTACGCCCTCCAACCTACACGCGAGCCCATCCAAGTCGAGAACGACCCCTCCTCCTTCAGGATGAATATCCTCCACCCCTCCAATAACCGAGTTCTTTCACAATCAGGCCATGTACATTTTCACGCCACACTACAAAATGCTATTCACACAGTACCCCCCACCCCCCAAAACTACACAATCACTATCACACCCCCCCCTCTCACATGCCATGTTCCAGGCACCTCCTAGGCTGACACCTGCCTTACCACAGTCCTCATCCAATCTCCCCATCCACTTCCCCTTCCCCTTCCTTGTCCCATGCCTAACGGCTCCATTCCTCCCTCACACTGGCTATCCACCCTCCTCCATCAAACAGCTTCAGAATACGCACACACTCACACTCACTCCCTTCAACCATCGCCCTCCACTTTCGTCATCACACACCACACCTCCCTCAAAAATTTTCCTGACGGCTCATACTTCCGCTCCCTACCCTCCCCCCACATCGCCACCAGCATCCAAATCTCCCTCACCAATATCATGTACTGCATCCTCATCTCCACCAACGGCACCGCCACCATTCCCCTTCCCCACACCTACATTCACCGCGGCACCCTCACACACATCACATGCTCCCTATACATCACACCCCACCACTACTCCACGTTCGGTAGGTCCCGCATCACGGACCCTATCTTCACTACCACCCCATCCCCCCCTCAGCTCACCCTCACAAAAAACAAATCCCTCCTTTGCAACCCCCCATCTCTTCTACTCGATTGGACTGGTCATCTGTAGGCCTCCAACACCTACGAGACATGGCAACATGAACCCGCGAATGGCTCCCTGCTTGACACCACCGACGATGCCCCCTCGACCTTGACTCCCTCCCCGACACTCAACTGGCCCCCTCCCATCCCCCCCCCTCTCTCATCCCCGCAACCAGCGCTCCTCCAAAAAACGACGCTCCCCCCCCCCCCCCCCGCCCCAACTCCAAACCCTCCCCTCTCACAGCCTGCTCACCCCCTCGCCTTTCCACATGCCTCCCCTCCACCCCACCCCTCCCTTCCCGCTATCTTCGAAGACACACTTGACCACATGGATTCCTCCTCCACCCCCCTCACACAACCCGCCACCGCTTCCTCCCACCCGGCCCCAGAATTCAACCCCCCACCCCTTCCTCCCTCACCCCAACACACACACACACCACTCCCGCCCCGACACCACCCCCCTTTCACCTCCTCCCACCCTCCCTTCCCCCCGCCGACCCCATGGACTCTTCCCCTACGGCTCGCCCACCAACCGACCCCGCCCTCAAACCCGCCCACCCGTCCGGCGTCATAAAACACACACGTCCTACCCTCAGGAAGACCCACCCCTCACCTCCCCACCGCCGCCCCCCCCAAGCCCTCACACCATCCAAACACCTCACACCCACCTCTTCACCCCAACACACCCCCACCCCCAACCGCCTCCTAGCCCCCGGCCCCTCACTCACCAACCACCCCTCCCACCTCCCTCTGCCTGCCTTATCCTCTGCTTCCTCGGACTTCGAACTGGACGACCTACCGGACGAAGACCTAGCCACAACGGAACCCGACGCGGAGCACCTCCCCTCCTATGGACCTCCCATCCCCCCCTCTGACTCCCCCTCGGCCGATAGGGCCAACCACCGTCCCTAACTCCACCACAAACGAGCCACCTGGCCCGGAGGTTCGAACCCATACATCCTCCCCAAACCCTTCCCCCGATATACGTACACACCTTGTAACCAAATCATCCAGGGCCTCCCTTCCATCACACTTCAAACCCGATACATGCACCATTAAACTATACAATTACCTGTTTGACCTTAACCTTGCAAACGGCCTCCCCACCCCTATCGGCCACCTCGACTACTCAGCGGTGCTCTCCTTCCAATGGGGCCACTACCAAGACCTCTCCAATTTCTACTGCATTGCTACCTCACTAGCCAAACTCCACTCTAACACTTACAACACCTACACTATTATCACAAACACCGAGGTCGATAACTTCCACAACCATCAACTATACCCTAGCCAGTGGACCAACCTCTCTAACAGAGGCGTACCCCCACGCCCGGGCACACCCCATAACTCTCTCCTAGTCCTCACCTGGCAACACTCCCATTTCGGTCTCCTCCACGTGACACACACCTCAGCCACATGGGTGGACTCACTCCTCCACCCTCCCCCACCGTCCCTACTTACTCGCTCACTCTCACTCCTCGCCTCCTGGAACTCTTCTCCCGCCCCCCTAATCGTTACCCCTCGCCTCCTCAACCCTCCTCGACAGAACGACACGTCTCACGCGTGGTCTTGTGGAACCCACGTCCTCCTCCACACCTACTTTATACTCACGGCACCCGCCGACCATGCTTACAACCCCCTTATTTCGACCCCCGAAACACTGTCTACTCCCTACACACACCCTTGTGGCACCACGTCTTCCGCTCCACCCCCCTCCCGGTCGGACGCTCCCAACTCCTTAGTACCCTCCATCCCCATCAACCTCCCCCCTCTCCTACACCACCACACCTCCTCCGACACCCCCCATCATCCCCCCCCCTCCCCATACCCTCCTCCCCTCCCTTCCCTCCCACTCACCCCTCCCCCGAAACCGGCCCCACGTCGACCCTCCAACCCCCCCCCCCCCCCCCCCCCCACTCCCTCCCCTCCCCCATCCTCCCACACCACCGCGAAACTCGCCCCCCCAAAAACCCTCCCAACCCCCCGTTCCTCTCCCCTCACCCATCCTCCCACACCATCTCCCACAACCACTACACCTCATCAACCTCAACACCATAGGCCTCCACACATCCATCATGGACGTAGAACACCTCACCACCTCCCACCATCCTTACGTCCTCATCCTCACAAAAACCAACCACGCCACCCACAAATCCCGGTGGCGTATTGCCCTCCCCCAGTACCTCCTCAAAAGCTCTCGACCCTACTACTCATATGTGCCCCTACCCAACGCAGGCGTTCTCTTCGCGGTCCGCAGAGCATCGTTCCAGTCTGCCACTGTCCTAACCCCACCCCCCCCACCTCATCCCACATATCGCCGGACTAAAACTCGTCCCTCACTCAGGCACCCCTTACCTCCTCCTCGGAGCCTACATGCCACAGCTCCACAGCACCCAACTGACCCAAATGTACGCTGAAATCGCAGCATGGGGCCTCCGCCTAACGGACGACTACCCGACCCACCGCGTCCTCTGGGGAGGAGACTTTCAAACGACCACCACACCAGGTACTGGCAACCCCGCCCTCACCTCCTTACTCAAATCCCACCTCCGCCCACTCCACCCCCCATCCCTACCTTCCCCCGTAGCGGAGGATGCCTTGACCACTGGCTCACCCCTTCTCCCTCCCCCCTCGGCCTCAACCCACCTGAATGCTCGGTTTTTACCTCACCCTCACACTTTACCGACCACTCGGCGGTCCACCTAGTAATTCCTACCCCCTCCTCTTTAATCGCTCGTTCGCCCCCCCTCGGCCCAAAACCTACCTCACACACACCACACCACCCGCAAACTCACCTTCATTCGTCCACTAAAACCGCACCACATACAAACATATCAAAATAGCACACCCTCCCTTATCAACCAAACGGCCTCCCTCCACGCAGAAATTATTAATACACCCCCCTCCACGGCCTCTCCCGACACCCTAGACACCCTCGCCTCGAAATTCACCACACTACTCTCCCAACATATGGACCAGGCAGCCACCATATGGCCCCTCCTACCCCTGAAGAAACCCCGAACAACTTCCTCGTCCCCTGACCCCACTTGGCTAAACAAAAAAACACGCGAACTCATACGAAAACTTCGCAGATGTAGCGCCAACAATGGCCCCCTACCCCTCGCCCAAACCCTTCTGAATACAACCGACTATCTCTTCCCTACCGACATCCAACAACAATGCCAGGCACGCATATGCCACATGCTACGAACAACCCCCACAGATTTTATTGAAGAGAATTAAAACACGCGCCGATACTGCCTACGACGCCTGCCCTAAATCCTCCCACCGCCGCTTGAAAATTAAGAGCGGCCTCCTCCCCGGGACCAACGCAACCTCGACTCTCCACCGCATTACCAAATCCGATAAAACCACTGCAACCTCCCCCTCCGCCGTCCTAGAAGCGGTACACTCTCACTTCGCCACCGAACTCAGTCGCGCTACCCCACCGGAACTACCCGTCCCCCCTTGGGAGCACCCAGACAACCCCGACAACTTCACCATCGAACCCCGTGGAGACCCCTCTCTTACCCTTGCCGACATGATTACCCGCGATACATTCGATAAAACCCTCAACTCGCTAGGCACAGGCAAAGCTCCCGGCCCCGACGGTATCCCCAACGAAATACTCAAGTTCCTACCCCCAAAGACCCGCTCCGCCCTCTTCTCTCTCCTATCCCTCCTCGCCCGCAAATCCTACACCCCCCCTCAATGGTGCCACAGCACAACATGCCTGCTATATAAGAAAGGTGACCCCACCCTCTTTGACAACTACCGCCCCATCGCCCTCATGAATAACCTTCTTAAGCTATGGACCGCACTAATCAAAGACGCAGGCTCGAAATACGCCGAAACCCACGGCATTCTCAGCGACCAACAAGACGGCTTTCGACAACACCGCAGCATCCACGACGCCCTCTCCTCCATCATCATGACGATGGAGGACGCGAAACTCCACAAAAAGACATCTACGTCATGTACGCGGACTTCAAGGGCGCCTTCAACGCAGCAGACCACCGCATAATGTTCAAACACATGCGACAACTCGGTATGCCATCTACCTTTGTAGACACATGCGCACACCTATACGGGGTCTCAACCACAAACTACATTACCCCATATGGTCCCACCCCCTCCATCGACATATCTCGGGGTACCCTGCAGGGCGACACCCTCTCCCCCTTCCTATTTACCCTATTCCTTGAACCCTTTCTCCGTTGGCTCACTGTGGGCAGCCGGGGCTTTCGCCCAGGCCCCCCCGCCACTAACGTCGACCCCACAGAACCCACAGCCACATACCCCGGCCACGGATTCGCCGACGACCTCAGCCTATCCACGGGCTCGACCCCCAACATGGCCATCCAACTAAGGAAACTTTCCCTCTTCAGCGCCTACACAGGTATGACCGTCAAAATCCGAAAATGCTGCATCACCGGCGCCCTTTGGCGTACAGGCAACGCCCTCTCCCTTGCCAACATCACACTCCTCGCATCCCGCCTCCAATCACAATTCATCACCATCAACTCCACCCCGGCACCCCTTCCCTCCATAGGCCCCTCGGACACATACCGCGTCCTAGGGGTCAAACTCAACACCTCCCTCACCTTCACCAAACACTGGCACAAACTGAGACGCATTACCGCATCCCTTGTCACCGCCCTTTCCACCTCCCTACTAACACAATCCCGCAGAATAAGAGTCATCCGCGGACTTCTTATCGGCAAACACTTCACCCTCCAGCTCGGCCTCTTCAACGACTCCCAATTGGACACCCTCGAAGGTCAAATATGCCGAGCTCTCCGCTCCGCCGTCTCCTCGGTACGTAACCTCCCCCGCACCGCCCTCCACCGGCCCACCTCCGACCTCGCTTACGGCCTCCCCTCCCTCAAAGCCCATGCCGTGCAACTCACAGTCTGCCACCTCCACAAAATCATGAACTCCCCTGGTTATAGAGGCCACATGGCCCGAGCACACATACGCACCATATCCACCACATACTCCCATTGGCCCACTGAATCCATCATTTAGGCAGATTCTCCCCGCCCACACTCCGATGCCTAGTACGGGCCCAACGCGACGCTGGCACTATGTTTCACAAAATTCCTCCACTCTCCCTCACCAACCCTATTGCTTCCACAATCCGCGCCCACTTTACCCGACAAGACAACACCCTCCTTGCCTCACTCAGAGACAGAGCCACACACATCACCGACCCTCACACATACAAACATGCATACTGCGAATTCTCCCCCCCGCAAAACAGACGCTTCCCTCCTCCCCCGTCTCACTCCCCTCTGGCAAAATAACATAACCACATGGCCACAAGTCCTCCTCCGCGCCACCCCCTCCTCCTTCATACTCAAATCCTGCACATCCGTCTCCAAACTCACGGGGTCCACCACCCCACTTTCAGTCCCCATTCGCCTTCTCGCCGCAGTCCTTACCGAACCCACCGATACTATCCACAACCGCCTCCCCGCCACAAGCCTCACCCCCAAACAAGCATCCCCCCCCCCCCCCCCCACCACGGACCACCCCTCATGGATTCCCCTCCTTTCCCCACACCTCCCCCGCTCCCCTCCCACCCTCTCATCCGGCATCTACACCTCCCGCACAAGAACCTCCCCCCCCACGGCACCCACCACACACATAGACACAGAATACCTCACCCCCTCAGACCACCACTTCCCCCCCTGCGACGTTACACGCATCATTTCCAAACACAAGGACAAGGAATACGGAATGGGACATACAACTCCAACTCGACGACGGCTTCCGCCTCATCTCCTCCACCCCCACATCGGTATGCCTCCCCACCCCCTCCCCCGCCGATTGCTCCATATGTCAAGACCCACTACACACAGTACCCACCACCACTTGCCACACATGCCCGCACTTTTCCGTCCATTCCCAATGCCGCCCCGCTAAGCGACCCGCCACATGGCAGTGCGAATGGTGCGCTCGCGGCCAACAACACGACCTCACCCGCCTCCACGACGTCCATTGGGCGCCCTGCCTACAGCTACATGACACCATCAGTGAGACCCCCACCGGCCCCACAGCCCTCACCGCATTTAACTCCGGCTTTGTCCCCTCCACGACACCCATCCTGCCAGAACCCGGACCACCTCCATGGACGCACCCCCTTGTCACATTCAACCACGACCCCATCCACCCCGACCTCGACATGCTCCCTACCGGTCAATTCGCCATTCACACACACCCAACACTACACGACACCACTAGCCTATGCACTCCCGACGCCCGCGCGGTCACCACACTTAGTGGCCCTCGCGTCCGCCACCTATATCAACTCTTCCGCCCCGACCTCTCGCAGCACACGTTCGAAGAGGAGGTCTATCACCTCCTCACTCGCCTAGGCTCCCGCTCAGAAATCCACTCACCCACACCCGCCACCACCACCCGTAATAGATGGGCCACTAGAGAAGACCTCCTCACAGCTCTACGTCATACATTCCGCATCCAGACAGAACTCTACTCCGACCCCCTCAATAAATCACTCCACTCTCACACCTACCACTCCCTATACCCCGAAGACATAGTCTTCTCACCAAGCGGCAGAAATGCCCCACACACGTGGCGCGGCATCGCCAACCCCGAATACGAACACGAATGCATGCGCCGCGCCATGGAACATGCAATCACCAGCGCACACCTCACAGCCTCTCACACACCCAGCGCAACCATCCTCATCCTCCCCCGTTGGGAACACACACCATACAGACATCCCAAATACATCAACTCCCCATACACAAACCACCTCTACACCCTTCCCAAAGACGCGAACACCTTCCTACCCCCCGACCAACACACAGGCCATCCCACTCCTACCCCGTTCGGCACGCGCTGGATGGTCGACATCTACCTCGACGCTAGCCCCCTAGCCCTCTCCACCCCACCCTCACACACAGCCATGACCGCACTCCACAACACTCTCGAGTCTATCTACGACACACACCTCCCCAACCCCACCATCACCATCCCACCTCCACACCTCACCGACTCCTACTCACCACACTCAACATGCATCTATCATCTCCCCCCCAACCCTACTCACCCCCTTGCATACCCCCTCCATGAACGCATGCGACAAACATACTCCCCCACCAGAGGAAATCTTGCTTGGAAATGGCAGGACTTCGTATACACATACGGCTCCAAGAAGGGAGGCAACTCCCCCCTCGGAGCAACCGCCACCCACCCCGCCTCGGACACCCGCATCAAAATTCTGGTGACCTCTACCCCTCCCTCCAACACTATCAATCGAGCTGAATTAGCATGCATTGACATTGGCCTCCAACTAGACCATACCCACCTCCTTACAGACAGTGCGTGCTCCCTCCGCCTTATACAAGGATACTTAAACTGCCCATCCGCCTATAGACACAACATCCACCGCGACACACTCCTCTCCATCACACACACCCTCAAAACCCACTGCAACGCAGGCATCCGCACACACCTCGGCAAAATTAAAGCACACAACCACTCACTAGGAAACGACCTCGCAGACACATTAGCCAACCAAGTCGCGGATGGACACCCACCCGACACAACATACACCACAGGTTCAAAAGTGTCGATAGGCCACTGGACCTGGCCGCACACTCTCATTCCACAAACCCTAGGGGAACCCATACCCTACATATACACCAACCTCAAAACCGACGCGCACACCCACAGCACCAAACACACACACACACACACACACACACACACACCTCTCACAAACATCCAAACACGGCGCCCTCCTCGCCCGCGCCGCGGAGGACGTTGCGGACTTCACTTTCCACAAAAAACACACAACACTCACCAACATACAATTCACCCACAAGCAATAATTCATATGGGGAGTCCACAACACCCGCCTCCTCACACACAACCCCACCCTGCGCTGCCCCATATGTGGCCAATTCACTAGCAATGGCCACATGGCCGGTAACTGCCCCACCATGTCTGGCCTAAGACAAGACCGACACAACAGCGCGCTACAACTCCTACTCTTCCTCTTGGAACGCCACAACAGAGGTCGATGGGAAACCATCACTGCGGACTTCGGTAACAAACCCATCAAATCATTTACATCCCCCACACCCACCCACACCCCTCTTGACAGTCACCCCCCCCACCCCACTCACATGCCCACCCGCCTTGTTGCTGCTGACGAAGATCTCTCGCCCGACTCCCTCACCTCGTGCCCCGCCATCCTCCCCCCCGAGATTCTCCCCCCCGCACTACGACCCCCCGCACACAAACCCGACTTTATCCGCCTCCTCGAACCTCGATTCGTCGGTCACACCAACGGTCGCCGTCGATACTCCTCAATCAAAAAGATTCAGATGGGGGAATGGAAGTACTGCACGGACCATAACCTCTCCCAAACAGCTCACCTCATACGCGCCAAATACACACCCCTTGCAAACGCTATCCGCAGCCACTGGCCAGGCACAGTGGTAGACATCTTCCCCATCGTCATGAGCCGCACGGGTACACCGCACTCATCCACTATCACAAGTCTCACCTCCCTACTTACCGCCCGCAGAGACCCTCCGGACAAACTCATCGCCAAAGCACGACTCGACACGACTCGCATCCTTGCACACCTCCACACGCATACTGTCCAATGGCTACATCATCTCCTACTCATATACCGCATCAAATCCTGCACGACCTCCCGCCGCGCCTCCACACACTGCACCTTCGCACGCCCCTGAATGCACGCTGCCCTTACCTCGCATTGCACACTCCCCAGGGGGGAGTAAAACCCCCGAACATCCCTAGAGAGGTTGGATTTAGGTGGTTAACGGTCTAGCCCTGACTTGTAAGTTCCGTGTATGGCATAGTTGGGAGGGCCCAAAGACAGCAACCGGCGCGTACGGTATTTGGTGTAAACCGGCGCATACGGTACATGTTGTAAACAATTTCAATAGGACGACAAATAGCTACCTTGTACATAAGCACTAGGCAACATGATGCTAGTGCTAACAGTCTCCACGAAGCGCGCAAGTTCGGCATGGACGAAGGTGAGTTGCTCGGGGGTAGCGTCTAGGAGGGAGAATCCTTGGCTTAACGGGGGTTGAGGTCGGTTGTTTTTGAAGGGAATCGTGACGACGCCCTCCCTGATCCACTTCAATACTTGTCCGCTTGCGCCGATGTCTTTCCATGCTTTCAGATTTCGCCGCACGCGATGACGCGTGTAATATGGTGTGCATGAATCGGCGCGGCGGGCTACCCCGTAATTCCTCCTTGTCGGCCTCGGTCTTCTTGTGTGCCTTGTCGGTAGAGGGTAGGGGGCGGCCTCCCGTGCAGTCTTGAGGCTTGGTCTTGTTTTTGTCCGCCATGTCGAGCTTGTCGTTGGGCTTGTCCGGATTGTCTAGTCGAGGCTTGCTTGCCTTGAAATGTGCACCCGCTTGCGCTTTTGCAACTGATGTGATGCTAACTTCGAGTCGTTTGTCATCCATGTCGGAGAGGAATCCGTCAACGACATTGCCACCGCGGTCTGCCGCGATTGTGTCGAAGCAACGGGAGTAGACGAAGCGCTCGGCAACTCGTTCTTCCCCGGTGCGGATCTTCTTGGCCTTGAAGCGCAGGATCTAGGCGAGTCGCGTTCCCACTGGTAAGGCCAATGCATAATGTGTACGTATCGCTGCGTCGATGAGGGCGTAGGCGTAAGCCTTCTCGTCTTGGGTAGAGGGGACCGAGTGAATCGTTTCCATAGCAGTTTCGAGTGCCGCGTTAGCGGTGGACGTAAACACACCATATATAAGAGTAGGTGTCGACATTCGTCGCGCGAGGTAATTCTAGTGGTCTCAACAGAACATTTGTCTGCCTCGTCGTGTCGAAGGGTCCACAAGCAAGGGGCTGTTGTGCCGGTGGGGGGCATGCACTCCGCGAAAGTACGGGAAGCGTAGTTTGTCTGATTTCTTGGGTCGATAAATTCCAGAGGGTTGTCGTTATTGTCAGCTTGTTAAGCGTCTTGCTCGTGTCGTCCACCCGCACTTCGGTCGAAGTCGGCTGCGGGGTTAGCTGAAGTTGTCATGTTTTGATGGCTCGGCTACGAGGGAAAGAGATTCGACTTGGGCTGCTTATTGTTGTACACTATATTTGTCAGTAATAGTAGCGCGTGTGGCTGATGCTCCGGCGCGTCACCAGGCGCAACGGGGTAGAGGGCGTTAGGTACTACCAAACGGTCCGCCATTTGATCTCATGGAGTGTGTTCTCGTGCTTCGTGCATGGGACTCAAGCGATAAACACCTTGCGTGGCTAGCATGAGCCACGATGCCGTTTGCGTCAGCGATAGCTCTCGCAAAAGGCACAAGGTGGACACACAATCGGTGCTTGTGCGTCATATAGTGTGCGGACATTTAACTGTCCGTTCGCGTCTGCGCGCTTGAACCGTTAGGGGAGATGCACCGTCGGAGGTAACGCGTGTTCCTGCGTAATTCTAGCCCTGTAATTCAAACCTCTATATTACCAATATGGCCAATAATAAAGTATCGACACACTCTTGCCCTCATGTTTCCCTGCCGGTTTCCCTGTCCGTGCTCATGTTGTTCTTCTTCCTGTTTTTTTATTTCACTTTGTACTGGTACTGCTACCTGGTACATCGCGTTTGCATTACATGTACATACACCATATAAAGTTGAATAACGACGATATCGAGTGTAGCAGCATATACATATGCCGGGTGCTATGCGGGGTGCGTTCTCGTCGGCGGGTGTTGACATGTCGGATGATGCGTGGGCCACTTCTTTTGCGGACCATTTGGCTCGTTGCGGCGGAGATGCTTCGGTCCACACCGCTCACTCTTGGTTAGTGACGGCCCTTGCGGAAATCATCTCCGAGGTTCGTGGCGCACTCGGGGTTGGCGTCGAGGTCCTCACAGATCCCACGATGTTAGTTCAACTCCCCAACGGCAACGACGGTCTCCCCGCGGATGTGGGTGTCTTGCACTATCACGGCATCCGAGGCTCAAAACTTGCCCTTGATGCCGTGGTTTCCGGTTTGTTCGGCGTGTCTAGCCCCCCGTCACCCGAAGTCGCTCTCCGCCGTGCTGAGAAGACCAAGTTCGAGAAGTACTCGGAGGGGTTGAGGAGTCGCCCCGATATTCGCTTCATTCCCTTTGCAGTCACGGAATTTGGTACTCTTGGCGGCCACGCCACGGCTTTCTTGACGGAGCTAGCCAAGCAGGCAGCCGCATCTAAAGGGATGCACGTGGTCAAGTTGTTGGCCTCCTGGCGTCGAAAGGTCTCTCTCGCCGTCCATGTTGCTCACGCGGACAACGTCTTGCGTGGTTTGTCCGCCGCTGCGGACGGCACGGAGGCCGCTTCTTCCTCGGCTGGGATGCCTTCTCCGGCCACGGCGCTCTTCACCCGCGCCATGGGCCGCAAGCGTCCCCGTGCTTCCTCGAGCGGCGCGTGAGGCGCCGCTTGTCGCCTCCAAGTGTTGCATTCTCGGCGTGGCTTAAGAGTTTCCTTAGTATAATCTGCTAGGTTTATGCACAATGTAGTGCTTTCCTTTTGCTGTGCTTTGGATTCCGTGATCCTCTTGTCACTCTTGCCCTCTTGTTTCCCCTCCCACTTTCCCTGTCCGTGCTCATCTGGTTCTTCTTGTAAGCAAGACACAGCATATACATATATTCTGCGGTGGTTTCCCGTAGTTTCCATATGCGTCCATGACGCCCTGGCCTGTCCTGACGACGGCGGCGGTTAATAAAGCGATAAGGCCATATTCCATCCCGGAAGCAAACAACACCCTTATATACTACGCCTATATACTGCAGTCAACGCTGGTCAACGGAAGTCAACGACTTATTGTTAGCGAGAGCTGCGCCCGGCCGGTCGCCACACAAAGTCGCCGCACCCTCGCCATTGCCCGACAGACCCACTCTCCCCACCCCAGCCTACCACGCGTTGCCGAACAATCCTCACTTCTCTCCATCTTGGCAATTTTGTTTATTTGCCCAAAGTCTATCTCTCGCAGCATGCAGGTCGCCAGCGCCTCCCCCGGCATTGTCGCCGCGAGTCCGGGTGGTTCGGGTACGCCGCAGCGCAAGCGGCCCCGCAGCCGACTATCACTCGGTTGTGCCCCGCCAGAGGCAGCCACCCCCACTCGCCTCGCTGCCGCTCGACCCCGCCTCAGTAACATAGGCCCCAGTGGCGCCTTCCTCAAGACGTTCACTATCGACACCCCGCGACCCAAGGCTGCCTGTAGCCGTCAAGTGGCTACCGCCGCGACGGCGACCACCGCCGAGCGCATCCCGACGCCTGAAAAAAGACGGCGACTCAGTCTCGAGGCCGAATTTGCTGAGGCAGTCAGTAAGTCTCCGGTCAAGCCCAGAATTGGCGCTGACGATACTCACCTCCGCCTCACGACCATGTTGGCCAAGCTTGCGGCGTCTTTGGGCACGGATCTGGAGATGGGGTCGGTTCTGGCGACGTCCACCTTCGGCGACATTGTTAGCGCGAAGACGGCGACGGGGGAAGAGACCATTGTCAAGTTTAGCCAGCAAAAGGTGTGGCAAACGTGGGACGGCAACAGCGGTGACAACTTGGCGATGCTGAAGAAGGAGAGCGAGGGTCTGGAGTTTCTGAACCGTCTTGAAGGGGCGTCTCGGCACGTGGTTCGGCTCGTGCACCCGTTCTGCGAGTTTGAGATGGGCTTGGAGCGTTGGGGCGCTATTGTGATGGAGCGCGGCGAGTGGGACGTGGGCGCCTACGTTGGCAAGAAGCTCGCCGAGGGAGGCGTCGAGGCTCGAACGCAGGCAGCGCATGCGATAACCGCCTGGGAAGACTCCATCGGCTGGCTCCACTCCCACGGCATCCTCCACCTCGACATCAAGGCTAACAACGCGGTCGGCTTTTCCGACGGCAGCGTGAAGCTGATTGATGTCGCGGGGATGCTGGGCCGTAACGACGTTTCGCCTGACGTCGCCGGTCGTCACGCGAGGGACCTGGTCTGGGACACTCGCGAGCTGGCGGAGCGTGGCGTGACCATGGTGAGCGCGCTCAAGTATCGGCAGCCGAACAAGGTACGCGGCGCTACGCTGGACTACGGCGCCGACTGGTGGAGCATGGCGGTTTCAAAGATGGAGCTCTTGGGCGCGCTTCCCGGCGTGGACGACCACGAGGTGGGCAACATCATCTGGCTCTCCCTCAACGCCGGCAAGCTCGACGGTCATCTCCGCGCGCGCGTCGCTAAGGCCCTGGGCGAGACCGACCCCTTTTGCGACTCGTGTAACGCCTGGGTGCACTCCGTCATGTGCAACCTACAGGGCCGACCCGCCGGCGTGGAATACATCCAGGAGGCGCAGCGCGTGCTCTACATGGGCTGGAAGACGATGTACAATATGGAGTCCTGAGCTCCCACGCAGACCCGCGTCTGCCTTGTGACATAGACAACACCCTCCGAAAGTTTTGGTGAACAACCTGATACTAGAGGCCTGTGATCATGGCTACACATGCATGTATGGGCGGATGGGCCAACGAGCACCTGCCCTCCCCCTCATGCGTGTGTGAACTGCGACACCGCTATCTTCCTTTTGTTTGTGCGTTTGACTGTTTACCACTGTGATAGCATAAGACTGGACAAAGGTTCGCAAATAGCGTTCGATGTAAATAAGCTCATGCTGTCTCCAAGCATCCACGCGCCCTTGCGTTTGCATGTGAATGCGCGGAAAGTGTCTTTCTCCATGCAAGGTTACAGAGTGTAATGTGGGGCGGGGTTTAGGGGAGAGGGAGGGGGGAACATTTACAGGAACCACACGCAGTTGGCCCAAGGGACAAACTTGAATGGGCAGAACAGGAGCATGGAGAGGCCGATGGGGGAGAAGAGGCCGTCGTAGATGAGCCACGAGAGCAGGGCGGGGAGGAGGAGGGAGAGGACAATGGAGACGGGGATGATGGCCTGCCAAACGCATCCAGCGTAAAGGGCGCCGAAAAACAGAAATATCTCCTTCCACACCTGCTTCTCCTGCCCCGTTGTCTTCTTCCACATCCACACCAGCTTGGTCTCGTTACTCAGAAACTCGTTGTACCTGCACGAGAAAGTAGATAATAACCATTACTAGACTGATTTGTCGGACTGACGTCATAATTAATCAGCTAGACTCTTTACTAGGTGAACAGCCTCGTTACTCTGCCGAGGCAAGACAACATCTGTCTGCATGTGTGTATGTTACACAAAAAGGGGAAAATTAGGGAGGGAGAACCTTCTGGCCTCGTTGCTGTATACTTTGGACACGGCTGTGGAGATTGCTCGATAACGCGGCAGCACCGCCGCCGCCCACCAAGCGATAAGCGAAGTCACCAGCGTTCGGGACCTGATGGCATGACAGGAATATGGTGAACAAATGTGCGGTGGGCACCATGACAGAAGCTCCAGTCACAAATGTATACTAAGGCGAGGGGAGGGGGGGGGTGTCACTGTGGGTGTAGGAAACTCAACGAGGGTGTGTGTGTGCTGCGAACAGTGGGCTAGAGTTCAGGGAAAATAGAGGCCGAAAATGAGTTTCAGTAGTCGAGAGTAGTTTAACCAAATCAAAAGAGAAGTTTAACCAAACCGAGATAGGGTTTGGACGACCTGCACACAAATGTGTGCACAGTGGAGATGTTGGGCGTGTATTATGACGAGCGTGTGCGTGTGCGCGCGCGCGCGCGCGTGTGTGTGTGTGTGTGTGTGTGTGTGTGTGTGTGTGTGTGTGTGTATGTGTGTGCCCATACTTGTGTACGCGATTGAATGGATATCTGAGCTCACGTTCGCCCGCTTATATTTGTCTTTGTATGTGCATGTGTGTGTGTGTGTGTGTATGTGTGTGCCCATACTTGTGTACGTGCTTGCGTGGATATCTGAGCTTACGTTCACGTGTGTGTGTGTGTGTGTGTGTGTGTGTGTGTGTGTGTGTGTGTATGTGTGTGTGTGTGTTTGTGTGTGTGTGTGTGTGTGCCCATACCTGTGTACGCGCTTGCGAGAATATCTGAGCTTACGTTTACGCGCTTGTGTGTGTGTATGTGTGTGTGTGTGTGTGCGCGCGCGCGCGCGCGAATGGCCGAGATCACGTCGAATCCTTCTGTGCGTCGATTAAGGCAAATGGAGAAGGAAGGTGGGTATGAAAGGGCGTTGGCTTGTCTATATCTGTTTCAAAATCACAACGTGTGTCTCATGGGCAACCGGAAAAATGAAAGACATTTAAGTGCGCGCGCGCGTGTGTGTGTGAGAGAGAAAGGTAGAGATAGTGAGATTGGACGAGAGAAAGACATGGATTGAATAAAAGACTGAAAGGGCTTTCACCTTAGAGGGTGAAATAGTTATAGAGATTCAAACGAGGGCGATTTAGGTGGGGGGGGGGGGGGGTGGAAAGGGGTGCAAAGAGAGAGACACATAAATCGCCTGCACATTAGCGTGCGTCTGCATCTACGGCTGTGGGTGAGTGTGTGTGTGTGTGTGTGTGTGTGTGTGTGTGTGTGTGTGTGTGTGTGTGTGTGTGTGCGTGAGTGTGAGTGTGTGTGTGTGTGTGTGAATTGGGGGGGGGGGGGGGGGTCAATGTGTGATAAGGTAGAGGGGAGTGTGCTGGGCGCACATGAGCCAAGCCTGCATTTCGTCCCGCTTGTCTGCAACAGCAAATTTGGCCGCCCGCCAGCGCTGCTGAGCCCCTAAACCGTCCCTTTTTTCGGCGCTAGCCACGGTAAGGCCCTCGCGCCGCCCTGCCCATCACACCCAACAACCACCTCTAATTGGTCAGCCACTGATACCTCCTTCACACCCACTCACCCTCCCCTGTTTCTGTCCTTCAGTGGCCACACCTCACTTTTCACTTTCCCCTCTTACTCAACATATGCTACCCAGTCTTTATGTGCAAGTTGATAGTGATCACAAGTGTGGATGGAATGAACATCGATCTGCAGAGAATGTGCTTAGGAAATAAGGCCCTCAGTGAGAGAGCTTCAATATTTGTAATCAAATCACTTGACAGTCCGGTGGGCGCACCGGCCGCTGTCTGCCGGCGCTGCAGTAGCACGGAGGGCTTCGCTATCGTCAGCGGCGAGCCGGCCGCTGAGTTGCTCTGCCGCTGCGAAAGACCGCGGGGAACTGGGATGGCGCTGCCTGACGCCCGCAGGCGAACCGCGGCGGTGGATGCCATCGTGTATTCGTTGGTATGTCGGTGATGCGCCTTCCTCCCAACGATAGTATCACCCGCACTGCGCCCTACTAAAGGTGCTCGCAGCCGCAGCGCGTGACTCCCTATGACCAATATCTCAGAGGTTGACTCGTGGCTGCCACTGGGTTGACACGGACAGAGCAGGGGAGCTCTTTGCGGTGTGCCGAGACAATACGAGCTTCGTTCGACTGTCGGGCGCGGCGCCCATCCACAGTGCGCGCCGCCAGCGAGGCGAATAGTAGCTCAAGGATAACATATTGTACGGGTATCTGTACGTCATATTAATACAATATTGATAATGATTATATCAAATTATTGACAGAAAATAAAAAAGGAATCGATAAAACTTGAATGATCCATCATGGAAATGTCATGATTCTTTCCGTATGCTTTGATTGAATTTTAGATGCTTCGGAAGGACACACGCCGCTTTCCGCTTGATGATCATGTGTGCGGTACGCCGCTATGGTTTCTTGCTCCGCACCCTCCCCCCAGATATCTGCCGACCGTACCTTGCTACTTATAGGGCCGTTCGTGCAGCATTTTATCGAATCTTGGGCGTTTCTTTGGACGCACAAACACTCGATCAACTGAATTTTGCTAAACGACAGGTCTCCCTCCCTGCGGAGTTTGGGGGGCTTAATGTACCGTCCCTCGAGCTCGACGCCGAACCTGCTCACTATGTTTCATTCACTGCGACCCTCGCCAACCTGATTACTGATTACGAGTCCGAGTCGCTAGGTCCTTTGTACGGTCTCATCCGACAGGAACTACTGAATGTTGCCACTTCTACTTTACCGTGGGCGGTCCAATTGCGCAATTCGTACGACTCTATCTCCACTATGGGCGGGTTTTCGGAATCGGAGCTTGTGGTGTTGACTAACACACTGAACCAAAACCTTTCCGATTATGCCGGGCCCGATGTCGAGTTGGTGGTATCTACGGTCAACAATGCGGTGGCACCGCCTGCTACCCAAGTGACTAGCCTACAACTTCCGACTCCCGATGCTCTCACTCGCTTGGGAGATTCCGGGGGTCACATTCAACGGGGCATTTCGCGCATTCTTCGTGCCCGGGCCTACCTTGACCTCTTGGCGTTCTGCAGACCTTCCCCACCGGACTATATGAGGGTGATTTCGGGTACGGGTCGCGGGGCTTTGGCTCTCTTTTTCGCTTCACATGAGTCCAATTTCAAGGTGCCATCCGATTGCGATACGATGGCAGCCCACCGGGTGCTTGGCTTGACTGCGGAGCGCGCCGCTCATGTTCGAAAATGCCCTCGGTGCAATGAGGCCCCTTCAGAATCTCGCGGGTATGGATCTTCGTCGACGGTATCGAGCATCTTTATGTCGGGTGAGCGCTCAACAGCCGCTATGCTCATGGACCATATTCCCCGGTGCCCGTGCTCTTGGTATATCATTCAACTCCACGACCGTATTGTCCACGTGCTTGAAGAGTTCAGGCTTGAAGCGGGGGCTACTAAGGGCCGGGACTTGCGGTTGGAGGTCCGCCGTATTCGGTCGGGAGCTTCACGTGATCGTCCTTGGGATGTGGTTTGGTTAGACTTCATGGCTCCGCACCGTCATCTTGTTGTTGATGTGACGGTTACAAGTGCTCGCACGAACACCGACGTTCCTCGTGTAGGTGCTCGCCTTCCACTCCCTGGCAGCCTTGCATTGGGAGCTCAGCAAGGCAAACTTGATGCGGACCTCCGCACTTCCGCTTTTCTTGGCACGCCTTCGGTCCAGTCGGTCCATGACTATTATCCCTTCGCCATGGAGGATGGGGGCCGGTTGGCGCCGATGTCGGCTGAGTTGGTCGATCGCTTGGCTATTTTGGTGGCTGTTCGTCGCTTTCATGGCATGGGGGCCGCTGACTCTAGTTCCTTGCGCTCTGAAAGTTATGTCCGTATGCAGCATTTTGTTCGTCGATCTACTATTGCTCCGTTTCGGCGTTTTTTGGGGGATGTGCGACGTGAATTCATGCAACGTCTTTCTGCTGCTCTTAATGGCACTTTGGGTTCTTATCTCCGCGACGCTTTTCAGGAGGGTAGTGCTGGTGCTGTGGCATGCCTTCTTGTTCCTCGGGCTTAGGTTTTTTTCCTCCTTTCTTCTTTTTCGCTTGGTGGCCTCCACTGCTTTTTCTTCTAAGAAAGCTGTTTCCTATTAATTTTAGATAAATATCATACCGAATGATATTATTGATTTATTAGTTACGCTGCGAATAATACCGCCACTATGGTATGTAAAATCGCGATGTGCTGCCATACAATGCTTGAGCAACCGGATGTAGGGCTTGTGATGTGTGTGTAGACATAAACACGACGACCATGGGCTTGAAATAGCCACACAGACATTATCTTATTATTACTAAAGATTGCGAAAACCCTAAACAAAAACCCTAAATTTGATTGAATGATATGCAATAATATATCGCGGATGAAGTCGAACGAAGGACTGTTGTGTTTTCTTTTCTTCTTTTTTCTTGGTGGCCTCCACTGCTTTTTCTTGTAAGAATTTTTTTTCTTATTTTTTGGAGGGTTGGCGGAGAAGGTCGAGACTGGTGAGGAGGCGGTCGACGCGCTGACGGAGCGCTAGAGCGAGAGCCCGGGTGGTGGCGAAGAGGAGGAAGTCGTCCACGTAAGGTAAGATTTTCGCTCCGCGCCACCGCGTGTGTCGTAGGAAGCGCTTGCTCGGTCTGTCGCTGTCGGGTTGCGTAGGCCTCCCCTGGTGTGTCGTAAACCCACCGGGGTCGGGTTGTCGAAGGTGTCGTACGAATGTGTCCGTGAACGCGCATAAGTAGTAAGGGCTGAGCGACCAACCCATCGGTAGGCCAACAAGTCGGTACAGTTGGCCGCGGACGTTTACTGTTAAGAAGTTGCGCTGCTCCGGCACGATGCCCATCGCGTATAACCCGTCCTTTAGGTCGAACGAGAACATGTAGTCGCCCTTCCTTGTGAAATGGCGAACGCCTAGCAGAGACTCCATCCGTAGTCGCTTTCTGACGCAGAAGTTGTTCATGTGTCGTAGGTCGACGATAAATCGCCATTGATTGTTGCCGGGCTTGGCGAATAAGAACAATATGGACACGTATTTGCTGCAGGTGTTGCGTTCCCATGCTCCCGTTTTCACGAAGCGCGCGAGTTCGGCCTCGACGAAGGTGAGTTGCTCGGGCGGGGTAGCGTCTAGTAGGGATACGCCTTGGTTGAACGGGGCCGAGGGTCCCTTGTTTAGAGAGGGAATAGTAACGCCCTCCCGGATCCACCTCAAGACTTGACCGCTCACGCCGATATGTTTCCATGCTTGCCAATTTCGCCGCACGCGATGATGCATGTAATTTGAATTTGGTGTGCATGAATCGGCGCGGCGGGTCACCCCGTCATTCCTCCTTGTCGGCCTCGGTCTTTTTGTGTGCCTTGTCGGTAGAGGGGAGGGGGCGGCCTCCCGTGCGGTCCTTAGGGCTGACCTTGTTCTTGTCCGGCTTGTCGTTCGGCTTGTCCGGTTTGTCTGGTCGAGGCTTGTCGGCCTTGAAATGTGCAGCTCCTTGCGCTTTTGCAGCTGCGGTGATGCTGACTTCGAGTCGCTTGTACTCCATGACTGACATGAGTCCGTCGACGACCTTGGAGGCGACGGTGTCGAAGCAGCGTGTGTAGACGAGCCGCTCCGCGACGCGTTCTTCGCCGGTGAGGATCTTCTTCGCCTTGAAGCGCCTGGTGTAGGTGAGTCGCGCTTCCCCCGTTGAGGCCACTGCTTGATGTGTACGTAGCGCCGCGTCGACGAGTGAGTAGGCGTAGGCTGTTTCGTCGGGGGTAGAGGTGTCCGAGCGAACCGTTTCCATAGCAGTTTCGAGTGCCGAGTTAACGGCGACCTTAAATGCACTATAGTAGAGCAGGTGTCGATACTCGTCGCGGGAGGAGATTCGCCCGTTATCTTTAAAAAATTGCCGGCCTCGTCGTGTCGAGGGTTCCACATGCACGGGACTGTAGTGCCGGAGGGGGGTAGGCATTCCGCGAACGTACGGGACGCGAAGTCTTACCACTCTCTAGGGTCGATGTACTCTAGAGGGGTGTTGGTACTATCAGCTGGTAGAGCGTCGAACTCGCGTCGTCTACCCGCAGCGCTGTCGAAATCGGCGGTGGGGATGGCTGAAGTAGTGTGTTTTGTTGGCGCGGCTGCGACGGATAGAGTTTCGACCTGGGCTGCTAACTGTTGTACAATCTTTGTCGGTAATTGCAGCTGGTCTGACTGTTGTTCCTGCGCGTCACCAGGCGCAACGGGGTAAAGGTCGGTAGGCAATAATACCAGGCGGTCTGCCATCTGAACTTCGGGAGTGTGTTTTCGTGCGTCGTGCAGGAGACTCAAGTGATCAACACCTTGCGTGGCTAGCAAGAGCCACGATGCCGTTTGCGTAAGCGATAGCTCTCGCAAAAGGCAAAAGGTGGACACACAATCGCTGCTGGTGCGTCATATAGTGTGCGGACATTTTACTGTCCGT
>JAPMLY010000007.1:617500-627476 GCA_026401115.1 Tetraselmis chui
TTGACATTTCTAAACTGGAATCAGCGATCCTGACGACCGAGTTTCGATTTGCATTTCGCTCGTCGAACTACTTTTGTTCCTTTTCCGTGTTTTTTGGAGGATGTGCGGCGAGAGTTCATGCTTTGCAGGAGGGCAGTGCTGATGCTGTGGCATGCCTTCCTGTTCCTATGGCTTAGGTTTTTTCCTCGTTTCCTTGTTTGCTTGGTGGCTTATGCTGCTTTTTCTTGTAAAAAAATTCCTTTGTATTTGCTTTGCGCCGAAGCCGTTTCATCGGAATCGTCGATTCTGATATATGCGCCATATAGATCTCATCGACCATGATATGTTTTATAACAGTGCAAGAGAACATAGCCAGCGATGGCGCTGTCTTTGTCGTGTCGGAAGCCTGCCGACACCTTACTTGCACCGGCCGTCAGGTCCAATGCCCTGACAGCCCTGTCGCTGAGCAACGCGCCTCGTCAAGGACTATTTATTTATTTTTTGCGGGGGGGGGGGGGGGGGGGGGGGGGGGTCATTTTCTCAGTAGCATCGGAGAATACTTAGATACCAAGATACTTAGGTACTGTTACGGGGGCGTCCACATCATGAGGGATTGCTTAGGGCTAACGTTAAACCCTATATACAAAAGCCCTGAACCTGCACGTGGTGCTACGTAAGTTCTGCAGCTTCTACTAACACCTCTGCACGCTCGGCAGGCGGTACGGGAGCGCGTCGAGGAGGCTCGAAAGGCTACGACGGCAGCTCCGCCTCCTCGTCCCGCCGCCACAGGTCAGCCCACATCCTGTGCCCCCCTCGGACGGAAACACGGCCCGGTTGTTATTCTGCTGTGATTTGCGATGAGGGATACATTTGTGTTTACTTTCTCAGATATTATTTCCCTCCTTTATTATATTCTCTTTCGACTACTTCTTTCGGTGGATTTTCACAAATTCTGTAGCACATTTGATTTATATTTCTCATCGCTCGAAAGAAGTAAAAGTAAATTTTCTTACAAGAAAAAGCAGTGGAGGCCACCAAGCAAAAAGACGAAAAGAAGTCAAATATAAAAAACTGAAAAGGCACAATTTACGGTGTTTAATTTGTAAGCAATCCAGCTCAGCATGGTTGTCCTGTTTGGCGGGAGTGTTGTGAGTATAGATATTTCCTGTACTTTATGACGAATATGTACTCGTGAGTCGTCTTCTTATTTACAAAAAAGATCTGCCTATTCGTCAATTTACTCCGCCCTAAAACCCTAAAATTTTAGCGGACCGCTGCGAATCGAGTTTACATGTTTTATCAATGCGGCCTTTGCCAATGTTTTGCCAAAAGTGAGTTTTTTTCTCAGCTGCAAAGTTAAAAAAAAACACAGCACAATGAAAAAAGATGTGAATGTTGAGAATTGATAAATTAATAAATATCAAAAACACTGTAAATATATGAAATAACCTAAAACACACCTGAACCCTAGGCTTTCATTGCCGCAGGGGCGGCCGTCATCGAGGAGCTGCCGGCGGAGGAGGGTAGCGGCGGCGAGGCTGCGGCTGACCAAACGCCCGCGCCCGCTCGAAAGTTTAAGCCCAACGTTCCGACTGTCGCGCGGAGGAAGGAGGTGCGCCCCTTCGTTGTACACAGCGAGCAGCAAGCGGCAGCAGTGCGCGCCTGTGTCCATACCTTGTCCTCAGCATGACTCAGGGTGTAAGACATTAGCCCGCACCGAGGTTTTCCTCTGTCGACAGGTTGCCTCTCGGCCGGTTTTCTTTTCTTTTGTCCATCCCCATCGCCGCGCGCACATTATTGGTTGCGAGGTCGTACATTGTTTCGGGCGGGAAAATATTTCGTGTGACATCATCGTCGCTTCCTTTATTCAGACTATTTTGCGCTCACCGTATCTTTCGTTCTGTCGTCCATTTTGAGTAATTTGCATGTTGTGGCAATTCTGCTCTTTGCTAATTTGTTGTGTGTTTTTAGTCCATCGGATACAAAAACAACATTGACACTTTTAAAGTTCATTGCATGACAGACTGTTAACATTTTTCGACAAGTGCCTGTGCATTCTGCGCTCTGGGGGGGAAGATTAGGAGGCAGTATGATTATGGTTAAAGTCTGTAACAATTGTCACAGGGTGATATGCATGTAACACGGATGTAAAGTTATGACAGGGCTGCACTGAGGTGGCCGTAATTAGGGTTGCGACCTGCCTATCTCATACTCGCGACTGCGGCTGTGTCAGGCGGCGGCTGGCAGCGGTGGGAAGGGGGGTGTGACAGAGGTGGAGGCGAGTGGGGAGGTGGAGGACGACATTGACTTTGACTTTGGGGAGGGATGGTTCAGCGCCATCGATGCGGTGCCCGAACTCTCCAGCTTTGGGCAGCTGCACACAACGCTTTACAATTGGGTTACGGTCGAGACGCAGCGCCACCTGATGGGCAGGCCGCTCCAAGGTGCGTATACCTCCCCTCTTTCCTTATTCCTCTTGTTGCGCTTCTGCACGGCGCTCCGTATCTCATATCCACATGCTTGCCGTCGTGTCATGTTATAACCCGGACCGACAAAAATACCAGAAAATGGCGTAATGCGCTGCTGAGTAGACAGAAGAAGACCCCGTTGAGACTGGAAGTCGCGAGGGCTTTTGATAAGTGTGTGTGTGTGTGTGTGTGTGTGTGTGTGTGTGTGTGTGTGTGTGCGTGTGTGTGTGTGTGTGTGTGTGTGTGTGTGTGTGTGTGTGTGTGTTTGTCTCGCTAAGTTGTTTCTATCTCTGACTCTTGATACAAAAGAAAGATAGGAGTGTACTACCTTGCTGCTCCAGCAGTTGTGGCATAGTCATCGCTGACGTGTCTTTCCTGTTTTACGGCATTGGTGGAGCCATTGCAGGCTGTCCAACTGCACGTTGGCCCCTTTCAGTTTATTTGATTAACATAATCAAAGAGGACAGTTTAATGTGAATTCAATCAATTGAATGAGTGGCTGTACGTTATTGTGTCTAGAGATGAAGTGACGCAACACAATTTAATGCAATACAGTGTAATGTAATGCGTTGGAATGTGGAATATTTGAATGGTGTACAGTATATTATGGTTTATTGCTGTAATGGAATTTAGATGGCTTCTCATAAAATGCAGCGCCATGATCGTGCGTAACGTCGCGTAGTCATGATATGGAGCGAATATGTTATGCAACGCGGCTTAGTTAGAAATGACAGTTGTGGGGTGTGGACGATGCCATGTGACATCGAAGCAAATGAGACGGAAATAACAATGGACTGCAGCCCAACTCGATAATGAATTCCTCACCCACGGGCAGCTCTAATGGGGCGAACCGCTACCTTTTTCAGTTTGCAATTGATGTTCTGGGGTGGTCGGTGCCACAGAGTGCGACGGGGCGGGCGTGGCGGCGGCGGAGAGTTGGCCGCGGGTGAAGGAAGGGATGCGGATGCAGATGGACCGCCAACTGTTGCCGCTGCTGCAGGCGTTGGGCGCGCTGTCCGTCCCTCGCCGCGCGGCGGAGGGCGAACTGGAGGCGCTGCTGGCCACCCTTCACTGCGCAACCGCATTGCCGTCCTTCAAGGCGCGCCTATAAACCCTAAACATCAAACCCTAGACCCTAATACCTGAGTGTCAAACCCTAGAACCTGCCCTATGGGTCATGAGAGAGGAGGGAAACAAAAAAATTGGACAACCGCAAATCATTTATCGCGACAAACTGTCAAAGAATGGAAAGTAAGAGTCGACATCTGAAAATGTGTGTCGCGCATTTTTACACTCCAGATTCTGAAAATGTTTTTGCACAGCGTAAGGATGTGTTAGTGGATGTATGGCGAACCTTTATGATGCTTTACATTAAGCGCCGCTTTGATGTATGCTTACCAATAAGACCATTTTTGAGCGAGCGTAGCGGTTTTCAAGAAACTGATAGTTTGTTAGGATCGCCGAACTGCGAATCGCTGATAATCTTCGCAGACTTCGGGTTTCTTGCTGCATTTCTTACCCCGTCCCCCCCCTGCTGCATTACCCCACTACCCCCCCTGCAACGGATATCTTGATGCGAGGGCTACACTCAATTGTATTTTTAATCAAAATAATTGGAATCTGACCAATGCTAGGCTCGGGATGCGTTTTTCTTTTTTTGGTAAGAATTCACATTGCTGGTTGACAATAAGTGACGGTCGCGTGTATGTGACACATGTCTCGGCTAACCTCGTTGTTTCACAGTACTCGTTGGCACTTTCTTTATTGCTGCAAGTCGAGACACACACCTGTTGTCAGCAGGTCAACAATGTAATGTAACGACGTCTTGTAATCCAATATAATTATGGAATGTATTGCTTGATTACAAGCAATATATTTGGTCCAGTGCACAGTCTTTTGTTTATAGTTATAATGATACGGCATTTGCGGTAGCGAGACTATGAATGAAATATTCATATGCAATAATGCAAGCGCTGAGCAGTGTGGGTTCCGTCCTTGCCTACTGCTTGTGCCTCAGGTGCGCGAGTGGCGGCTGGTGCTGCTCGTCTTCCTCCGCGCCATGTCGCACCAACGGCTGCCCACTCTACAGCCCGTTTTCACCGGAGACGCCGCGATGGCGACATTGCACAAGCTACTCACCTCGCTCGGCTCCGATATGTACGAGTTCGACATCCTCCACGACGTCGTCTATCCGTTTAGCTAGGCGCCGCTTGCTACTGCCTCACTTTAACGGCAGTCGGCGACAGAGAGCCGCGACTGTAGAAAAATGTAATCAATTTTACAATTCCTGCGAAGGCCGATCACATGAAACAAAAGTTGCCGCGCTGCCCCACCGCCGCACCGCAGAGTTGTCGATATCTCGACTGAAGCACGACCCAACACCGGCCCAAAACCTGCCGACTGCTCTTCTTTTTGCCTCCAGCGACAACTGATCTACTACTGCGGTACTCTGGGTTCTCAGCGTCGCGATGCTATGCCTGTGGGTTTTTCCCTTTTTCCTTGCGCGGTGGTTTCCACTTCTTTTTCTTGTAAGAGATTCTATTTTGAGCGCTTCGCATAAATTATGCGTATTCGTTTTAACCATGGGAGATTGCAGCTCCATCCGGCAGGAGGCATTTTCAGGAGATGCGCGATCCACGACTGTTACATCAACGCTCAAACGGTTGCCGAGCTTTCACATCACACACCCTGTAAAACTGACGAACAATACATTTTGGTCGCGCTGTGCGGCACTGACGGGCCAATACACGGAAAGCATTTTCGTAAGCGCAAGTCAAGGGATTTAAAGTAGCGTCAATTTTGTAGCTCATTACTTCGTTGCTCCTCATCTCGGAAGGGGTACCGCTCGGCTTCGAGGACTGACATCGACCACTCTGTGTGCGCGCGAGGAGAATTACAGTGCAATGGCTTCTTAAATACGCGAGTTGCGCACCCAACGCTCCACTGTTCGCCGAGCGTTGCCAAGGAAAAGTGACCTGCAAACTACGGTAGCGTTGATGCGCAGCTCACAGCGATGACTCGGAACATAAGTATGCGTTACGGAACTGATATCAACAACAAAAAAATCCCCAGAAGTCGCTGCCCCAGTTTTCCGCGAAAGTGGCAAGTTGCACGGGGCATCTGGAAGATACGACCGACAAAATCAAGGGAACGACGTTTCGTCTCCAAGACAGCTCCATAGCAAAAAGCTCATGTTTATTGGCGACGGAGTGGTGCTGCTACGTAAATCCACCCTCTCCTGCTTCGTCAGCAAAACATGAAGGTGGAACTGGCGCCTTTGAGAAGCTTGGCGGCGCGCTTGGCGCCGACGACGCGCTCCAGCGCGAGTGCGTCGTACTTATCGTATAGAACCGAAACCGAGCCGTGCGGCTGCTGCGAGGAGCCGGCAGCACCCTCCGTCGCTCCGCCGCCCGAGGTATCCAAAAAGTTAACAATCTGGACGGGTCGCATTGTGGAAACGTCAGACGCCCGATTTCGATTATAATCATAGCCAGCGAACGAGAGCACACATATGAAAATTCAAGACTAGAGAAATTTCATTACAAAGGCAAGGATATCAGATAGGTAGTGAAACACGCCACCCAGAGACACTCGAACCGTTAATTCGGACTGAACTCATTTCAATGACGAGAGTGATAACACGGTATAGCAAAAGCTTAAACATAAACATTTCCTGCCATCACCGGGTCCAAGCATACGCAGCCGAAACAGGAGCTCGTCGAATCCAAGTGAATCAAAGGGAAAACATGACGAGTGTTCGTGGTATCATGGGAATGCTCTGAATAGGAATCCAACATATGTATGAAAGATTTAAGGACGCGATGGTGCAAAGCATTATGTTGGGTCCGATGAATAAATGGCGGGAAGGCCGACGCGCCTCGTAGTAAAAGTTGGCGTTTGTGGGGAGGGAGTAAAAGAGGACGTCCCGCACGCCGCGGAGGTAGTAGCGGTGGTAAAAATGGGCGCGCTCGGTGTAGAGGAGGAAGCGGCGGCGGCCGTGGAAAAAGTTGGACCGGCCGCGGGAGACGTCGGAACGCTTCGTGTACTCGCACAGCGAGGCAAAGTCCTGCTTGGAACTCTCCTGCGGCAACGGACATTTAGTATGTTAGACATGTGGGCTTCGTCTACAGAAGCAAAACTGCAGCAGGCTTAGTTTATTTGGGTACGCTAGGACTTGCACGCAACCTCTTTTTCGTAGCTATCACGGAGTGTCGATAACACAAGACATCCAAGTCTTATTGTCCTTTGTTGTTATATTGCTCAGCGTTTTGAACTCTATATTCCATTCGCTCGCTCCCGAGCTCGTGTGTCCACACTAACAATGACGCGATATCATACTTGTTGGGTATTCAAAGAAGCGACGATCCCCCTTCCGGGCATACAAAATATTCCGACGATACTCACAAACAAACTTACAATACGCATCATTCCTAAAAATATCGCACCCGGTCCAAATCGGCGCAACGTATGAAACCATTGGTCGGATATCGCATAATCGTAGTTATTGAAAAATAGGCGCCTGCAGCTGCACAGAGGAGGCGAGGCACCTTGAGTAAAAAGTTGCGGAGGCGGACATAGTCAAAGTACGAAGAGACGAAGATGAGCTGTCCTCCGCGTCGGCCGTCCTGCAGCGCCGGCCACACCTTTCGGCGGAAGTGATCCAGCCTTGCGTCGGCCGCCTGCTCGATAGGCCGCGCCGGCAGCCGCTCAAACAGCTGCTGAACCTGTGCCGCGGAAGTACGCAGAACTCGTCAACCGCTTTTACACGAACATAAGGTTTGAAAAGTATAATATGTTATGGTGATATTCGCTGGTTCTCTTGTCCTTGATGCTTCCAGTACTTGAGCATTTTCACGTCGTGTTATGTCTTCGCCAGCCACGGTTGCTCAGAGATGGCAGCTAAGCGTTTCCCGCCTATTCGCATGGTTAATCGCAGAGTTTTGCCTTCGCATTGGGAATGCTGTCAATGTTTGGTATCTGTGCTGAGGACTACTCTGCTATGTAGATTTTACCAGTACAAATACGACTTGAGGGTTTCGCACGACGTAAGGACTCGGATTCCCTCAACTCCTCGCGGCAAACCAAAAATGCACAACTAAGTGGTGCTAAATGTTCAATGGGAACGCTTGCCTGCACGACGACGGAGGAAAGCACTCCGCGAGGCTCGGGCCTCCAACGCAGCGCGCCCGCGTGTGACCCGCAGTGACGTGCCGCGAAGGCATTCAGCTCGGGCGCCATACTGCCGGACAATATCACCGTCTGTCGGTACGCGGCGCCGTCGCCGCTGAGCGCCCACTCCCGCACGCGCATGATGTCGGTGCCGTGCTGCTCAGAGGGGACCTGATTAAGACCCGCCAGCACGCTGGACAGGTGGCTCCAATTCTGAAGGACGGAAGCAGCAAAACAAGGGTGTCACACAAACTCACACTGAACTATCGCAGTTAAGGACAGATCGGCATCTCCGTGACACTTGATACCGGGATCGCCACGTGCCTTGGACAGATCGATAGGACGGTTATCAAAGAGCAAGATGCACGTGACATTCCCTCAACTGCTGTTGGCTCCCTTACTGTCAGACTGCTGGTAAGATTAACAGCGCAGGCCAGGGTGAATCTTACAGACAGCTTTTCCGATGGGATTGCCCTGTCTAATATACTTTTACCAGAGCGCCATTGGGAAATACATGATATGAAACCAGTACATATCCCGGGTTAAATTCACTTTTGGATGCATATTGAACCGACAAACACACAATGGACGAATTAATAGAAAACCTGGGAAATATTAATCCCTGGATATCGATCGCAAAAAAGCTCTTGGCTGTAAAATTAAAAGCTCCGCTACGGACGTGCACTCATAAACGCAATTCAAAATCAAGCGAATAGATGACAATTTCCCGTAAATAACTATGAACCACCTTATCACAAGTAAATGCAGGAAAAGCTGTATGGCATAAATACAACGAAAATATACATGCGAGTGACCATACCTGCATGAGCATCACGTCCGCGCGCTCAAGGACGAGGAGCTCCACGCTTGATAGAAAGTCGCGAGCCAAGGGTCGGCCTTCCTCTGCCGCTTTTTTTCCGGCCGCCGCGTCCTCCTCCAATCGCGTCACCACGCCGAGCGGACTCGCGATCAAAATGTCTGACTGGAGGAAGTCGACGGTGAGCGACACGGAGCCGCGAGTGAGCTTTACGCCCAGCAGGAAGTGGTCATCGGTATTTCCGGCAAAGAGGGTCTGCGAAAAAACCGGACGGCCGAGGACAGTGGTAATATTGTATTATTTACAAAACCTCATCAGGCCGAAAAGACATATTCTGAAAACATGTTCACTTCTCATCTTTCGCGGATGGTGGCTAAGTTCATCCAAGAACCGGCCTTAAACTGTGTACAGGTAAGAGACAAGCAGGGAGGGAAACATGTTCACTGGCCCCATTGAAATATGAAAATCATCACATCGCAAATCTTCACACCCTGTCCAGATGGGTCCAGATGCGTCCAACGACAGTGGTAACTGCGTCTCGGATGATAATACAGGGCAGACCCTACCTGTAACTAAAACATCCACTCACGCTACATCGATTCTTTTTTACTACATATGTCCAATATCGACATTTCTTAAGCAGCAGTAAAAGTAAAAACAGCAGCTTTACCAGTAAACACACAAAAGAAGCTGCAACCCACCGTGGCTACCTGTACAAGTACCTGTAATCTGTGACCGATCTGGTTCAAACGTGACGGGTATACTTTTTAAAACATGTCCAAAATCTACATTTCCTATTTAAACACAACCGAAGCTGCATTCGACCGTACTCTGTGACGGGTACCTGCAATCTGGTGTAAACGTGACGGGTATACTGTTTCTGGCCCGGTGGCTGCCCGTTTTCCAAATATCGTCGCCACACCCGTCTCCGTAGGAAAAGTATGACAGCGCACCCACCTTGTACTCGGGCGGCTTCTCCACCTTACGCCGCCCGCCGCCGCCCTCCTCGTCATCGCTGTCCTCCGCGTAAAAGTCGTCCACAAAGCGTTGCTTCCCCTGGCCGTCACAGAAATGCAGCGCGCGTCCAACGGCAGTTCAGGGGGCGCAAGAGGTTGGGGGGCGCAAGAGGAAACACAGCGCCGAGGCGCCTGAATACAACGTTGAGCTCTGCTTCACGATAAACTTAACAAAACAAGCGAGCAAAACTTTTTTTAATAAAAGGTGAACAGTTCTAAACATAAACATCAATAAATTCAAATGGCAAAGTTTTGCGACCTTTTGTGACATAAGATCCTCCGTGGATGACATAGCTCAGATGACTCGTACGACAATCAAACACACACACACACACATACACACACACACACACACACACACACACACACACACACACACACACACACACACACTCACTCTCTCTCTCTCTCTCTCACACTCTCTCTCTCTCTCACTCTCTCTCTCACTCTCTCTCTCTTTCTCTCTCTCTCTCTCTCTCTCTCTCTCTCTCACTCTCTCTCTCACTCTCTCTCTCTTTCTCTCTCTC